>JAODLL010000001.1:708128-739081 GCA_026546735.1 Forbesichthys agassizii | reverse complement strand
AAACAGGTGGATTGATAGGTGAACACGCTCACACACGCAGACGTGCACACACACACACACACACGCACACACACACGCACACACACACACACACACACACACACACACACACACACACACGCAGACATGCACACACAGTGGGGAGTTCTTGCCAAAAAAGCACTCTGGTCCATAAATAAGAGTAAACGCTCACAACATCAATAAAAGTAATGTCAACAGCTAAGGGTGTTTGGGAGGGGCGGAGGCCTTATGAGATTAGGATGAGGCTAACGAGGCTAGCTGTAGCTCATATAGCTACATGGCTATTTGTGTTTGGGGCTAGCACATTCTGTATATGGAGCTAGTTCATTTGAGGTCAACTTGAGTTTATTTTTTTATTTTGTACAAAGCAAATTACAATTACAGTTAAAATGAATAATATGCAGGCAGGCCTTGGCTTGCTAAAGGATCTTAGTAGTAGTAAAGTAGTAGTATAGTAGTAGTAAATAGTTCAGTAAGGAGATAAAGCAGTAGTAGTAAAGTACTGATGATAACGCTTGAACAAAACGGCCTATAGTGGAAGATTTGAGTGCGCCATGCAGGCAATGTGATTTATATGATTTTACCTTAGGCAAATCCATGTATTCATAGTTTATAGTTGATTTTACCTGCAAACATCGCAAACAAACACATTTGCTACAAAAGCAGCTACCATAATAGTATCTTTAGATTTTGTTTATACTTAATTGCACACAGTACTTCCATACTGATGTTTATTGTAATAGTGACCAATGTACTCAAGTCGAGTCTGTATCTCCTCACATCTCCACTCTCCTTTGCACCTCCTCCACCCCCCGCCCGTTTTTCCTTCCATAACCCTGTCTCCTTCCTCTTTCCATCATTCACTCCTCCTCTCTATCTAGTGGTATTTATAGAGTGGCTCCGGATACATCGCTCCTCTTCTCCGCTGGTCCGCCTAGCCCACGTTTCTCCCTCCGTTTTTTCTCCTTGGTTGCTTTTCACTTGCTCACCCCCTTCAGTGTGTCTTTTTACTTAGATGACTGGCAGGACTAGTGCTCGCTCCTCACATGCTCTTTTTGTTTCATCGTATAATTCCTCTCTTTTCTCTCTGGCTGCGACCGCCCCTTCCTGCCTTTATCTGTCCCGTGGATTCTCTCAACACGCCTGTCCACTTTCTAGATGCTCGCTCTGAAGCCCGGGGATTTCCCAGAACATCGTCGTCGTCGTCACGGAACGGCGGCAGCTATTGATCTGCCATGCCTGGGACGCTGTTTGAGCGGTTACACCACCGGGTGTTCTGGCAAGGATCGGCCCATGTTCCCAACCCCCCCCAGCCACATGTAATAAAGCACTGTCCAGTATCTACTTTGTGATAAACGTAACAATACAGTCATACTTGAGGCCTTAACAGACAGTTCTACCTATCGTGTAGGTATTTCCATTTACTGTGAAAGAGATTCCTCGCAGGCAAATCAACTAACACCGTCTGACAAGACGGAAATAGCTGCATACACACACGCACGCACGTGTGCGCGCACACACACACACACACACAAACATTTTCTCACTCTCCCCTATTTTGGGCAGTGTATTCTTAGCAGTGCTAATTAACAACTCCACACCAAGGATTGTTGAGAGGGAGAGGGAGAGAGAGAGAGAGGGAGAGAGGGAGAATTAAGCAGGGAGTCCTCCAGTAATGTGAGTAAATATTACATTAGTAAAAAAGTGTGCATTTGACAGCATTGTAAGTCAAGACTTTTTTTTGCCTGTGTTTACAGGTGTGTTTGTGTGTGTATCTTTTATTGGTGTGATTAATAGCAATGTTGTCCCCCAGGCAAGGCAGACATTTGTCCAAAACCCGACGTTTTGGGGGTCAGATGGCTGACATAGTGAGAAGCCACAGTTAAGTCAGCTCACACTATTTACATAAAACCCTTGGCCACTCTAACATGCTTGTTCTTTTGTTTGATTCTTACGTTTTGTTTAACATACCTATGTTTCACGCGTGGCAGCGCTTTTCAAACTATGGGTCGTGAATGAATGAATGAATTGAATGAATGAAGAAAATCAATAAAAGCCTTCCACGCTTTACTATTGTGTTGTTCCACTCACTGGTCGTGAGTAAGGTTGTGGCAAAATAGCCTTCTTATTCCTGATTGGATGACATCCTATTTAGACATATATTCTGAATCACTTATAGCATTAGCTTAAATGGATAGGTTTTTTGAAAATTACATTACTGGTATTTGGTGTTTGGTGGGTCTATGAATACTATATTAGTCCTCTCTTTGTGGGTCTTGGCACAATAACGTTTAAGAACCCCTGACGTGGTATCAGGTATAGTGGTATAGTCAGCTCTTGTAAGTTAATTGTAAGTTAAGCATCTTTTGTCATATTCACCAAATTTCTCCTTGCATTCCGCTAGCTTGCCGTTCCATGTCTGTGCAGCCCTGGCTCCGTAGGAACATAAACAGTGGCGCACAATGCGCACAACAACAATGCCACTTAGCTTCACAATACATTTCAATGTGTGTGGGGGCAGAGCTTCTGAAAGGCAGGGTTAGACATTCTTGAGTATGCTTGCTAACTTCGAGCTCAAATCAAAACAACATCCCTCCGGAGCACCGCCACACACATTGAAACACATTGTGAAGCAAAGCGTAGGTAAACTATGGCGTTGTTGTTGTGAGCGGTGAATTTGACTAAAAATGTTATTTGTTTACAATTTGCTTACAATAGCTGACTATACATTTAAGTTACACATATAGAGAAAGACATATGTACAGAATTAAATACTCACAGAGGCACACATATACAAATACATGCACACACACACATAAAGTGTTGAGTGAAGGTCCAGACCAAACCGAAACAGCAAAACACAACAGATAGCGGACACTTCCGTCGTCACCCACAGGTGCACCGAATAGTGATAAAATGATACGGTATGTGTCTGGTCAGATAGGATGCATTGGGTGTGTAGACGGTTGCATGCCGGTGGTTAATACACCGGTGAGGTACAATGATCCCCTTGTGAGTGACTCATACAATACATGTCGATCATGTCTGTCTTTGTGTTGCAAATGTGAAAGCATGTGTGTGTTTGTGAGTGAGGCTTTGAGTTTGTATAGCTCCCTGGTGGCTACTCCCAAGTCTGGCATTACAAGGACATCATCCATGCTTTCTGCACTCTCCATGTTACCTGGGGTTCTGAGAAGGAAGGATGTTGGCATCGTAGGACTCTCACTGGGGGCATTAATGGGTATTTTGCCTATATTACATTAAATAAAGTACCTACGATCAATTTGAGGCAACAACTGTATTTATGCAGCAAGCTGTTTGGAGGTAAATGGACTTTTGTTGCAGGCCATGGTAGATTTAGATGTCTGGGCGCTGCCTTTGTCAGCCTCCACAGCAAAATGCCGTTGGTGACACGCCCACTTAAGAGACCAGAAGCATTCCAGTTTTGCTTCTATTAAAATGCATTACAATGATTATTTTAACCCCCCCCCCCCCCTCCTTTCCCAATACACACATACACGTACACGTACACGCACACACGTTCACATGTTCACACACACACACACACACACACACACACACAGGTATACTAACTATAGGGTAGTTGTTTGCTAAAGTCAAACACACATTGTAAAATAAATGAGTGAATGTGTTGCAGACCTTGAAGCATATACACATACAGTTCAGCATTATTTGATGTACTGATTCCTTGTAAAATGATTTAAAAGCCAAATATGTATGAGTTTGATTGGAAATAGTAAATAGTAATGAGTAAATATCTTAATTTTTTTGGAGCTGAATGGAAACATTTCAATGAACACACAATGAGGTCAGCTTATTACCTAGTGAAGATGCAGCCAAAAACTTTTATCATTAAAAGGAGTGGTTAGTCATTAAGATCAATATAAGCTTTTCTTAGAGTTAAAAAACAAAATCTAATAAAAACAAATGTTATGATTAAGGACTTGGTCAGGGGGGAAGGAGACAACATCTGGAGTGTCTGGTGAAAGAGGGGAAACGGACATTAAGGACAGGAACAGGCCTGAGCTAGGGCTGGGCGACATACTGGTATATATCATGTATCGGTATTCAACCCAAATATATCGGTATATTATTTTTGGTCCATATCGCCCAGCCTTAGCCTGAGCTATTTCAAGGGATATTTTGTAGCTAGGGGTGCACAATATATCGACTCAGTATCATTATTGCAATATCATGTTGCACAATATCATATCGAAAATGTTCCAGGAAGTGCAATGTTCAGTTTATTTTGTGGATAGATGCATCGTTGGCTGTTTGACCTTGTTGTGTTTGATTTAGATAAGAAAAGTAAAATGTGTGGCTGAGGAAGCTAATGACTTAAATACAGATCAAAGAGGAAACATTAGTGGCCTAAAAGAATGCCTCCTCGGTAGCCCTCGGTAGCTTGGAATTGGAATTGTTGTTCCAATATGACAATTAATAATAATATCATAATATGACAATGTTGAAAATGTGTTTTCAGATGTTATGAATATATTTTGATGCATTTTCCCATAACCCTTGTGTTTTAACTTACAATATGTTAAAAAATATCAAAATTAATATCGATATTGCGATTTTGTGGATCAATATCACAATATCACATTTTATCAATATCATGCACCCTTAATTGTAGCCTGAACTTGTTGTCCTGTTCATTTAAGATATTTGTCCTTGTGTGAATCTGTGAGAAAAGGATTTGCAGGTCTGATACAACACACACACACGCACACACACAAACACAACATTTACCAGTGGCACTGCCACTCACAAACACCATCAGGTGAAACCACCATGTTTCCATGGCAACAAGTTGGGCACCCACTGTTTCAGACAGCTACTCCATTAGACCTGTGAAGTCTAAAGAGCATCCGTGTCTAAACAGAAAAAAAAAGGTTAGGCTACTAGGAGCTTAGAATCACGTTATTCTTATTATTTAGTTTTTTCACAGTACTGTGCTGTATGCTCAAATAAAGTGAGCCTTTGACATACTGTACATCGTTGACGTTGAGGTCATTGTTTGTAAGTTATGAGATGTTTGCTAATGGCTGAAAGTCAAAAGTAGCTGCACATTATGCGGGACTTTTACGTAGTTGTTTTCTCCGTAATATTGAAGTTTTCTACGTGCTGGAGTGATAGCTTGCATAACATATGCTTAAAATAATCTAAAAATTGACACCAGTCTCACTTAGTGGAAATCTATTTGCCTTTGATAAAACGTGTAAGTTTACCACACAGTTCATCAGAGATTTGAGATGATGGTAGAGATGAGTATTAAAAACACAATTTAAATGGTTAGAGCAAGGTGGCAAACCTGAAAATGACGTACAACTTCACAAGCCTTTGTGCCTGCGCCTGGCCCGCTTGTCTCTGGACTATTGGTTGCCTAGTTTTCCCTGGCTGGGGATATGGATGTATTAATAGAGGTGTGTCACAATGAACACCATTTATTTCACTCTTCATATTAAAAAGCTCACCCATGCTGTGCAGTGTAAGGATGACGGTCATGCATATTCTTGTGAGACCATTTTCACTTTCCTTTAGCTGTAACTAACGAATCATCATACCATACTTGTACTAGTCTGTGCGATGATGTCACACAAAATAGCAGTGTTCCTGGTCTTTTTGTTCTTCATATAACAAAACATGATATCTTATAATATAAACTTATTATTTTGGAAATAAACATGTTTTATAATCGATTGAGAGGCTAATGTTTATCTATGAGCGGTCAGTGGGGAATAGGTGTTTAGGTCCAAACTGCATTTGCAGTTCCAGCATTGGCAAGTCCTGTGTCCTGCCCATAGAACTAACAGATAACTAGAGACAACAACCCCATTTCTTCCACTGATATATGTTGAAAACAAACATGGGGCCAAATTTCTAAGATGGCTCCCAATGCATTTTACATAACGTATTGTACGAAACATATGTAATGTAATACACAGCAGCTCCTCGCCAATGTACTGTACTGTATCTTCCATTAACATGGAAGTGAATGAAGAGCACTCCCTTTGGCACCACTAATGCAAATGTGGCTCCACCAGTATTGTCGTCAAGGCGTAGAACGTATAGCCCCCCTGGTCCTGATGCTGGGGACTGTTGTGTTCTCATGCCATCATGGCTGTGATGTCACTGCTCTGTGTACGGCGGTTCTGTCAAGCCACTCCGCTCCGGTAGTGAATTTATACTAGAACACGAAGCAGGATGTTACATAACAGTTACCTTTGGCAGAACTGCTCCTCACGATATGCGTGCATGGTAGTATATATTAATGTTGTTTAACACCTTGAACTGGTTCTGCAGCAGACAGCAAACAACCAAAGCAACCTAAACAATTATTCTTTATAATCCAAAAGATCATGTTTTGTTATGAAGAACTACAAGACCGGGAAAACACCTATTTTGTGTGACATCAAGTATGGTATGATGATTCGCTATTCTCCAGTCAGTGTCATGTAACCAGTGACACTGGCAACACCAGGAGGTGGTCCCGGGGCACTGCACAACGCTGCTCCCTTGACGGATGGTTTAAATGCAGAGGCTCAGTTTCGGTACATGTATGTGTATGTGACAATAGCACCTTTACCTTTAACACACATACATGTGTACAGAACAGAAGCACAACAACTCGGCAGGGAAGAAGGCTACAAGCTCAGCAATACAGAGAAAATGGCGGAAAATATTTGAAAGTAAAGCTCCTTCCTTGGCCCCTTGTCAGTGCCAAGGAATAGGTTATGGCGAGACAGCTGGTTATGTAGGAGATCAGCTGAGTGGTGGCTGATTGTCACCTGATGGCTGGTATAGCGCGCAGACTTCCGTGGCCTGCCAGAACTGACTATATATGCTCGATTTGTGTTGAGCTGCTTCTTCCATCTGTGGGATGTACGTAGCTTGTGTCAACTCCAAAATTAATTTATTGTCATGGATCTACATCAAATGCCGGTCTGGTCTCTTGAAATCTGTCTGCATGCCTGTTGAAAGCAATGTCCATTTAATACTTTATCTTTATGCTTTCTACTTTAGCATTTTTTCTGATCTATAATCATTTGTTGATCTTGTCACAATTTTGACCTTTGTGCGTCAGTGTAAAGGTATTGCTAAATAATGGAAAGCTCAGGGTCGACACAATGATATGAAATTATAGTCTCTTGTATTGATGCCATTTATTTTGATGACTGAAATGAGCTTGAATGTGCCTTTGCTGTGCATACAGTATCAAGTACAGATGGCGTTGCTTTGATCCTGAGCCCGATGCTATTTTAGAAAGTGGTCAAATGCTGTCAAATAACATTCAGAAGCTATACTATTACAGGAAACCTCATGACTCTAGTCCAAAGATTACGCAACATGCAAGATATTACTTTTAACAAAAATATTTCAATGGATGTTGCGCAGGCTACATTCTTAAACCCATTTTCTATTTTTTCCTTCACATTATGCACAATATTATGCAGTAGTAGATTCATACAAAGTCACGGTATAGACACTGTTCCAGGTATTTGTCCCCAACCATGTCCCAAAATATGATATTGTCAGCTGATTGGCTAAGATACCAGCCGTACTGGCTGGTATCTTAGCCAATCAGCTGACAATACCTCACTGTACCTGTTCTGTGGGGTGAAAGTCTAGTTCATGCTCCAGCATTAGCAACTAGAGAGTGATGGGAGAGCAAGACTTTAGTGAAGAGCTATAGCAGCAGGGAGGAGTGGAAGCAATGATAGTCTATGGAATAAATGCATATTGAAAGTAACATGGTAAATGGACTGCATTTATATAGTGCTTCTATCCAAAGCACTTTACATTACCTTACATTCACCCATTCACACTATGATGGCGATTGCAGCCATGCAAGCTGCAACCAACCACCGGGAGCAGTTTGGGGTTAGACACCAGTGTTTGAACCCACAACTTTCCAGCTGGAGCCCAACACCCAGACCACTAGACCATACTGCACCTTACTTTAGCTTTTGTGTCTCACGGAATAATCTGCTCTCACTTTGTAACACCGTAGACCACAGTTTTTTGGTTGTAAAAATTGACATATGATGACTTTAATTCTTGTCAGTTCAAGAATTCTATTTAGGTGCAGTTCTTGTTTCTTTGTGTCCGTTTGGGTCATAGTGAATGAAGGATTATGTGTTTTTACTGTGAAGGGAGGCTGATGTCACATCAGGAATCATTCTTTCCACTTATTTTAGTCTCTATCGAGGAGATATTCAGACAGGAGGACATGGCAGCTTTCAAAAGAGCCAGGTTGATTTATTACAATTCCGCCTTTGATATTTAGTGTAAACATGTGACAAACGTGATCACCGCAATGCAACCAAAAGGAAATGCATCTGCTAACACAAAGTGAAGAACATGTACATACAATTCTCTAGATGTGGCATTGATGTCATGTATTTATTGTACTTTTTGATTGATCACATGCTCTGGTGTCTTCTCCTTAAGTTAGAGCCAAGTCAGTTCTGCCAGAGGCACGAATGCAGTCCTGACATGACTTTATAGAAGAGTTTCTCCACTTCCACAAATAAGTTGCAAAGCTGTGAATGAAGCCATCATCTTTCTCTCTCTCCCTGCCTTCCCCTTACTGTTGGTGGGATAATTAAAGTTCCTGTCTGGGTCCCTTATATGAGATGACATGGTATGCTAATGGTGCATTCCTTTGACAATACTGTTGGGAAATGGTGGGTTTTCTTCACTGTCTGATTTGCAATTCACAATTGAGTTATTTCCATCTTAGGCATCCCATACAACAGCGAGGGGTGTAAGGGTTGGAGAAGCTGTGAAGCTGTGAAGCTGTGAAGCGCAGAGTAAAGCTGAGGCAAAGTTTAGTCGGAGCTTCTGTGCGTTCTCCTCAAAGACACCTTCGAAGCGGTGTTATAATTGCTGGCTGTTTTTCATATAATCACATGGTCACATAATCTGGATGTGGAACACTTCTTTAAACGATTTTGAAACACCAGTGCTTATGAACACGCTTGTGACCCATGGATCCTTGTGAATGTGATGTCTATGCACTATATTTCGTCTAGCTAATTACTTAAAAAATATACATATACAGTATTTAAAAACATTTTCTCTACATATGGAATATGTGGAACACTGAAACACAATATACCAATACATTTCACCCTCCGTCTCTCCTCTCCTCTCCTCCCCTCTGCTCTCCTCTCATCACTCTATCATCGCCTCTCCTCTTATTACCTCTCTCCTTTCCTTTACTTCAATTTCTTCTCCTCTCCTCCCCTTTCCTCTCCTCTCCTCTCCTATCTCCTCTCCTCCTCTCTCTCCTCCTATCTCCTCTCCTCCTCTCTCTCCTCCTCTCTCCTCTCTCTCCTCTCACAGAACGCTGCACAAGCAGTTTGAGAGCTACAAGCAGGAGGTGCGTCGCATCGGGGCGGAGACGCGTCGCCAGCAGACCCAGCAGAAGGACGAGGCTCCCACCTGCGGCATCTGCCGCAAGACTAAGTTCGCCGACGGCTGCGGCCACCACTGCTCCTACTGCCAGACCAAGTTCTGCGCCCGCTGTGGAGGACGCGTGTCCCTGCGCTCCAACAATGTGAGACCCCGCCCTATATGGCCACCCTCCCCGGCCCCCAACACCTCCCTCATCCCCGCTAGTTGGTCTTCCTGTTCTTGTCCGTCTGTTTGCATCTGCTTTCACACTTCCTGGTCACACTTTTGGTTGCTCCAAAGTGTATGGGAAAAATGGCTTGGCGCTGATCACGTAGGCCTGCAACGCTACACTTATAGGCCCACACGAGGCAATGGTGTCGGTGAAATGATTGGCAGTGACATTCTCACTGTTGTCTGTCTCCTTATACTGGCTTGGAAAAAGACATCTTGGGGCGGCGTTGTGTATGGTGGAAGATATGAGCTAAGATATATCAGGATTATTATTATTATTATCATTAGATAGATCATTACAGGATCAGTATCTATAATAATAAATATAAATATAATAAATATTATTATTGTTTACTTAACGTATCACATGAATGACACATCATCTAGCTACATAAATAACATTTAGGTCATTTTGTAATTTGTTTTTTTACTAGTGGTTTCGGTCATTTTTTTATTGACAAGGCATACAATTGTACTACCATTCGTGTCCAACTAACAAACTATATCCCCTTTCCACCAACGTTACTGCGACAACACTAATACAAGGCATGCTATTTCTAAAATTTCTCCACACTGCTGTATATGATCTCATAATGGACCCTTCACCAGAAGTTAATTAGCCATGCCCAGAGCCATGGAAATAACAGAGTTACGCCAACAGAAGTTCGAAATTGTCAACAGTCAAATGGTTCATGGAGAGGCTAAACTTATGGCAAAATAGTTATTGGTGGGCAGTTCAAATATAAATATACAGATGTATAATTTTTGGTCATTAGTAGTCAATAAATGCACTGATTTACATTTACATTTACAAAATAAAATGTATAGGGTACTTTTAGTATTTAGGCTAACTTCCAGGAACTATTTTGAGGCTCCACGATCCGCCATTGTTGTGAAAAAACAGTCCATTGGAGTGAACGGAGATTGCGTAACTGTTCTTTCCATGGCTCTGGCCACGTCTGTCGGAATAATATCCAATCCAATCCAACTTCATTTATAAGGCACATTTAAAACAACCAGGTTGACCAAAGTGCCGAACATTAACATGAGTAACCATTAACACACTAGGTTAATAAAACAATCAGTAAAACAAGTACTACCATAGTACAGCAATAGACCTTGCCAGACGTCATTATGCCCATATAAGGACTTAATTTGTCAAAGACACATGTTCCCACTGGAAACATGACATTCAACATTTAGAGACCGCTAAGTAGTCAAAGTAAGCATTTTATTGCTCCAGCGCAAATAAAATACGTCACTATAGGATAACTCGAGGGACTGTGACGTTACCATAACAACTTACATTAGTAAGCCATGTCTGTTCATATTAGTTTTACAGTGTTTGGTTCCTTTTTTAAGGATGATCAAAATAGTTTATCAAGGGGGTGAATAATTTTATTATTAATCATTTTAATATACATTTTTATATTTTATGTAGAGCAGTTCAGCTCAGCTCAGGCTAGGCTGCAGTGCTTGTTAGGGCAAGCTACCGTATAAGAATAAGGGAAAGGTGGTATTGCGTGTTGCTGAGTGTCAGCTACGTTAGCTAACAAGTACCGGTAACACATTACAGTATCTTCAGTTAATTTAGCAATATTAATAATAATCCTAATCATCTTCACTTTGTCAGTCCAGCAAGGTGTCAACAATGTTATGTAATATTAGCACACACACACACACACACACACACACACACACACAGTCTCACAGTATTTATTTGACACGTTTTCATAACACCATGATTCATATTCACGGCAATTCATTTATTATTAGTAAAATACCTATAAAATATGACCTATTAAAATGAATAGCCTTGAAGCATATCAGAATTAATGTGACGTGAAATGATTTGTTTGGACAGACGGCTAAGCAAAGACCAGGTTAGCTGTAGCTAACATTCTTCCGGTTACCACAGACAACTTTATTTACATATTTTAAAATTATATTATAATAATTAAATTAACTTATACTCAATGTGTGTGGCTGTCCCGTGATTTTGCTGATATCTAAAAACATTTAATAGTTTACCGGTACCGTTTTCCTGCATGGCTATTGCTTATACGACAACCGCAGTGCATAGCAACATTTCGGCCTTCAGATTATTCAGATTGTCAATCACATTCTGGCGAAAGGACCATTAACATTAACCTGACATGCCAGAGGAATTGTTGTCACAAGTCCATCTGGGGAGCCGTACAATAAAACTGTTTGTGAATGGCTGTGTAAAATACTTGGCAGTTGATTGGATGAACCATCTGGTTGTTTTCGCTGTCAGCACACTTAAACCGTGCCCCTATAGCTATAAACACGACCATGATTGGAAAGTTCAGTTGCTACTCGGACACATTCAAAATGATTCTGAGGCTTTCCAGGCTGATTCAGGCTACATTAACATGGTACAATTGACCATGTTAATTATTATTATTATTATTATTATTGGAGGACAGGGGAAAAAGGGCGGGGCTTAGGATCGGCCAATTCCTGATTCCACACTCGCACAGGACAGGCACAGGATTGGACAGGAGTGGCACATTGCCAGAAGGCCCAGAGTGCGATGCTATTTTAAGCGTGTAGGCCCACTTCCATCCAAGCCCTCACTGGGCGCCGCTCCAACCCAAGAGAGGCTCCCCTCCCCCTATTTGTTACCTGACTGTGGACCCACTGCTCGTGGCCTGCTGCTTCTCAATCTGTTCCAGATCCGCCCAGCCCAGCTGGACCCCCTGACTCACACTGGGACCGGATATACTGTAAACCAGGTTCAACGCCCAGTGAAATGAGAGATAACGAAAGGCCCATTAATAAGCAAGGTGAAGAAGACACATAATGTCATAACTGTAACTAAAGGAAACAATTTTTTCAAGTGATAAAATATATAAAAGAAAATGCAATCAGCATCTAAAAAAATGGCACCCCGTTTCTTTGAGTTACGCTTAATTTAACAGTTTAATAATAATAAGTTAATCAAAGAACATTTTAAGTAAAAAATAGGGTGAGAGAGGGAGAGAGAAAGAGAGAGAGAGAAAGAACATCTGTGCATACATGTTTGTGAGAATGCATTCTATAACAGACTGTGTGTGTCTGTGTGTCTGCGTGCGTGTGTGTCTGCCTGTGTGCGTGTGTGTGTGTGTGCGTGTGTGTGTGTGCGTGTGTGTGTGTGTGTGTGCGCGTGTGTGTGTGTGCGTGTGCTTGTGCGTGCGTGTGTGTGCCTGTTTGTGTGTGTGTGCATGTGTGCCTGTGCGTGTGTGTGCCTGTGCGTGTGTGTGTGTGCACGTGTGTTTGTGCGTGTGTGTGTGTGCCTGTGTGTGTGTACCTGCGTGTGTGCATGTGTGCCTGTGCGTGCGTGCGTGTGTGCCTATGTGTGTGTGTGTGTGTGTGTGTGTGTGACTGTGCGTGCGTGCTTGTGTGTGTGTCTGTGTGTGTGTGCGCGTGTGCCTGTGTGTGTGTGTGTGTGTGCCTGTGTGTGTGTAGAGTATAGGCGTGTGTCTGTGAGCAAGCATCCCTCCGGTAGAGCGCCTTGCCACTCAGAGCTGCTCTTCTCTGTCCCGGGCCGTCAGCTGTCCAAGCAGAACAACAGGGTTATAAAAGTGTGAACTGCGTTTCATTACGTAAAATCCTTTATTATTACCTGCTCCTGTTCCATTACAGTGTGCCACCTTTATATTAGCACTGGTTTCAAGCATACTAATACATTGTCAGTTTTCAACTTGCTCCATTAAAACCTGGTTGTTTATTCAAGCTGGTAAAGCGTTATGACCTCATGTTAAGACCTAGCCAGAGCCATGTAGAGAGAGAGAGTTGCGTCATCTCCGTTCTCTCAATTTATTTCACAGCAACTGAGCCTCAAAATAGTTCCCGGAAGTTAGCCTAAATACTAAAAGTGCACCATAAATTCTATTTTAAATGTAAATCGGTGCATTTACTGACTACTAATTACCAAACAATTTTGTTATTTATCTGTGTGTTGATATATATTCTCAAATTGCCCACCAAGCACTTCCTGGAACTATTTTAACATAGGTTTTGCCCTCTCCATGAACCATGTGATCGTTGAAAATGTTGAACTTCTGTTGGCGTAACTCGGTTATTTCCATGGCTCGGGCCCTAGCCACTGTAACTTCCTAAGCTCAATGTTATGTCCTTATGCTGACAGAATAAACCCCTAGTCAGGGATAGGTGCGATACACACTCATTACAACGTACAACGTCAACCTCCATCTCTACTAGAATGTAGTATGTATTATCAAGATAGCCCTGTTTGTTGATGTAGAGTTTACCTTCAGCTCTTCAGCTACATTCAAAAAAGCCATATAAGTAAATGTATAATAAATTAAGATCAACAGCAATAAGATTCTGTAAACCGGAGACATTTGAGATTACATTCTATCAGCAGAGATGTCAGCCAGCAGACTAAAAGTCTTCAAATGCGTCAAATGAGAATAAAAATGATTGTCAATACTTACAAAATGATGTCTGGGTAAGGGCCTGAGGTAATTGACTGGTGTCACAAAGACCATGTAGTACTCCCATTTGCACTGCAGGAGGCACTGCAGCAGCATACAGTATGAAGGCATCTAAACATGGTGAAAGGATGCTTATAAATTAATCTTATACATTTAGCTGTACTGTACGCTAATGTTATTTTAGGACGTAGCTTAAGGTAAACAATTTATTCCACTTTCTTATGGTGTCCTAACGTCCTGTCGGCCATGACATAAGTATTGATGTCACAAGCCATGAATCCTGCTCTGCTAGGTCATGCATGTTACTGTTGCTTGACGTGTGCTATCATAACGTATACAGTTATACCCCCAAACACACACACACACACACACTAATGCAGATTGTATCTCTGATTACTAAGTGTATGATTATTTTTTCTGCAAGTGATTAACAAACATTTGCAACACCCCCTCAATTCTCTTTTCTCCTTTTTCTCCTCCTCCTTCCACGATCTGTCTATCATGTCTCCCACAAACCCATGTTCCCATGCATCTCTCCTACCTTTTTTCACCTTATATTTGATTTTCTTCTTCACTTCTCTCTCCATTCCTCCTATTGACCCTCTGCATTCCCACTGCTACCTGGACTGCATGCTACAAAGGAGGACAAAGCGGTTAGCATCTTTTATGTGTTCTCTCTGTTGACGTGGTGTGTGTTGTGTGTGTGTGTGTGTGTGTGTGTGTGTCCGGAGCAATAACACCGCTGGCCCTGTCTGCTGTTCAGGCCACAGATCTTTCACAGAAACAGGCCGTGGACCTCGTCTTCCCATCTCTCCCTACTGTGGTGATCGATTTTGACTAAATTAGCATCAAACAAAACAGTTAATAGTTCTGTCCGTCTCCATTGTCGGGAGTCCATAGGTCATTATCACAAATATACCAGTTGCATGGGAAAAACGGGGCAACACAGTGGTCCAGTGGGCAGCACTGTGGCCTCACAGCAAGAAGGTCCTGAGTTTGAACTCCAGTCATCCAGGCCTTTCTGTGTGGAGTTTGCATGTTCTCCCTATGTCTGTGTGGGTTTCCTCCGGGTGCTCCGGTTTCCACCACCATCAAAAACATGTTAGGTTAACTCTCCAGTCAGTGTCATGTGACCAGAGACACTGGCCTCTACCTGGACTTGGTCCCCGGGCGCTGCACAGCGGCTGCCCTCTGCTCCCTTGACTGATGGGTTAAATGAAGAGAACAAATTACGCTACATGTATGTGACAATAAAAGCACCTTTAAAAAGACCCTCTGCTAAAGCCCATTTATGCTTCTCTGTCACACCTATCTGTAGCTACAGATATCCTACACTATAACCTGCCCTAGTCATGGCCATACCCACGTCACCACGGTCGACCTGCACCTCTGTATTTTTTCCAAGGTGTCTTCAAATAATTGCCTTAAAACTTAAAACTGAACTAGGCTGCTTTGGTTCTAAAAATATATCGTGTTTGGCGAAGATAACCGACTTCCTCATTTGATCATCGCATATAAACTTGGCGTTCACCAATCATCGGCGTGGGGGGAGTGCATGATCATTTCAGCAAATTCTTTACTCAGCACGGCAGTCCATTGATTTAGATTTCCGATCACTGTATGATGAAGGCCACTGCATAAGCTCCCAGCCTGCTAGCAAAAATAATAGGTTATTTGTTTATTTTTCAATGATTTTAAACAAACAGCAGCTGAATCTGAAGTGTGGACTTCTACAGTTTTCACATAGCAAGCTGTTCATTCATCTCCAGAGATAATCATCTCATCTCAGGAATAGCTTCTGTCTATGTGGTGCCCATTCAGTGCCTGCGTCAATTGGACAGTTCATGTTTCTTAGTATCAGACAATGAAAATAGAATTATTTAATATTTGAATATTTCTTAATCACTGACTGGACATTGGCTATAAAATCATGGTCAACTTTCTACAGGGCTAAGTTGGTAGAAGAACAAGTTAGCAATCTCACAAGACAGCTATGGCACATATAGCCTACCTGAGCAATTACAACTAGCATCATGTAATGTATTATTTGCATAACACCCACTATTTGTTTGATTTAAAGCTGAAGTTCCTAAATAGACAGAATATTGAAACCTTAGTGCCTATATCCTAGTAATCTTCAATGCCAAATTCACAAAAAATAGGGCTCCCCACAAATCCCAATTGAATCACTGGCCGTAGGTGGCAAGGGAAGCTTACACAGGTGCGGCGCAGAAGCATAAATGGGCCTTTACCCAAAACGTGTCCTTATGAAGTCTGTAACACTAACAATGTAAAATGTAATCAAAGTGTAATCAAAACCATTGTTGTGATAAGATATTTGTTTGATTAGCTGGTTTGTTGCATTACAAGCATATGATGAAAAATGAAATAAGCAAATAGTAGAGTCCATACATTTTCTTTACAGTTTAAATGTGAAGTGCTCTCCAGGGCTATCATGCCATCGCCTTAAGAGGAGGTTACTAATTAACCAAGGTTACTAATTAGCCGGAGACGATGGTCTCGTGTTTATCGTGAGCAGTGCTGTGTACAGTATTCCTTCCTTCGTCACAGCGATCAAAGCCGTGTGATTTTAACACTTGATGAAAAACCAACAATGGCAGATGGAAGTGTGTGAGCCATATCGGGTTGCAGCGCGGCCAGTGGTAACAAATCCACGTATGGATTAGGGACTTGAATGAACAGAGGGACGCAGGGTAGTTCACGCTCAACAGACATTTCGAATAACTTTTGGTTTCTCTGAGCATTGGCTGACCTAGGTCTGAGAGGGGAGAGGCCAGTGTGTCTCCAGCAAGTTTATGTTCAAAGAGGCTCTCAAACTAATTCTGTGTCCAATGTCTGTCTCCTCCTATCCCTTTTTTTAATTAAAGTGCGTCGTAGTGAAGGAGAGGGTAAGGCTTGTTGCCGGGCCACTGAATTTCTGCACGGGTCACACTATTGATGACGCCTTTCACACGTCGGCCTGTATTCATCAACAGTTTCAGATTTTAGGAGTTCAAAACACACAGGGTCAGGGTTTGCCTGACAGACCATAACGGCAGCAGAGGTCCAAGTTGTAACCTGGCTGGCGGTCCTGCAGAGTCAGCACTTTATCGGAGAATGTTGATAAATACAGACTCTCAACACGGGGACGGTATATATATACACACGCATGTTAAGCCTGTCTGAGGAAGGGGGGGGGCTTTCATTAACCTATTACTGACCCTGCTACTCCCTGAACCCTCTTCCCATGGCTCTATAGGGCATGCCTGTGCTGTGGTTGACTTCATGAGTAATCTCATTGGCCAATAATAATAACACGGTGGATATAAACATGTATGGTAAATGCACACTCATGCCCGTGCATGCCTTCCCTGCGTGTGTGCTTGAGACCAGACCAGACCAGCCATGGGGAGACAGGACGGCCATATTTATCCCAGTGTTCTTCTGCCACCTTCCTGCAATGCTTGTTCACGCCACCCTGCTGTCTTTAAAGAGTATACAGGTAGTCTATTGTAAAGTAATTGTAAGCTAATACACTTTATGTCAAATTCACTAAACACTTCTCACAAATCCCTAGCTTAGCTTACCGTTCTCTGTGCGTGTTGAAGAAAAAATGAATCTGGCACTTCTATGCTGATAAATACTGATCATACAAATAAAACTGATTAAAACAGATTTAATAATAGATTTAATCATATTTAAACATTGCTAATTGTCCTACCTATAGTGTGTGTGTGTTTGTGTGTGTGCCTGTGCACACCTGCACATGACATCGAGTGCATGCTGTACAAGAAGAGGGCTTTGGTGATGCTCACTTATTTAACATTTAAATCAGTTTCAGAATAAGCTGCGATTCAGGGCACAGCCTGGTTGCCGATATTGCTGGTTCCCTAGCATCTTAATTGCTTGGCGTTTATGTGTGTTTAATGTCACATCCAGATGGCTCTCAAAGACTTACAATCTGTCTCCGCTGAAGAGGAGTGCTGCCCCTTACTGGAAGATAGACGGCTTGCTAACACGCACATGCAGACAGACAGAGAGAGAGACAGACACACAGACAGACAGGTTGCTAACACGCACATACATACACACACACGCGCAGACAGACAGACAGACAGACAGGTATACAAACCGACACAGAGAGACAGACAGACAGACACGCAGACAGACTGGTTGCTAACACGCACATGTAGACAGACAGACAGGTATTCAAACCGACACAGACAGTCAGACAGACAGGTATACAAACCGACACAGACAGACAGACAGACAGGTATATAAACCGACACAGACAGATAGACAGACAGACAGGTATACAAACCGACACAGACAGACAGACAGGTATACAAACCGACAGTCAGACTGTCAGACAGACAGACAGGCAGACATGCAGACAGACAGGCAATGATGATTTATCAGCATAGGCTGACCACTTCCTTTCTCCTTCTACCAAATCGCTCTTGTCATTTCCTTATAGGGGGATCGCTGTGGGTCTAGAGGAGGTTTGCTGCAAAAATACCATTGTGGCCTCAGATGTATCGTATAGGTATTTAGGAATGAATGTAATACTCAAAATACCCCCAAAAAACGCCCTCAAAGAGATATAATGGGCAGTATTGTGGTGAAATCCATGGACCTCTCCATTGACTTGCATGGAACGCTGAGTCGTTCTGGTCTGCATGAAGGGTGAAGCGAACCCCACTTCCCCCTCTCCAGAAATCGAATGCGGAAGAACCGTCCAACCCCCTCTGTTCCATTCCATTTGCTCTTGTTATATAGTGTTTCTATTTGGGATGGCACCGATACGATACTGAGATCGTAAATCGGACTTAAACAGTTGGATTGGTATCGGTGACAATTGGACAGTTGTAACCAATCCATGGGGCTGATCCAATTAAATGAATATACAAGCGTAGGTCTACTGTCAAGCATCAGCCATGTCTAACCTACCCAAGCCACACTATCAACAGCAGGTTTCTAACATGCAAGTCCAAAAATATAAATTGTCTGTCATTTACTTTGCAACTTAACTTAAAACTGAAAACACTGGAATCGGATCGGTACTCATATCGGCCGATACCCAAAGTGCCGGTATCTGTATCGATATCGGGACTGAAAAAACTGGATCGTGCCATCCCTAGTTTATTTTATCAAGTGGGCTTAGCATTTCAACCTGGCTAGTGGAGAGGAGGGGGGGTTCTTTATACAATTAATGTACTGTATATGAATTCATTATCAGGCTTCAATTCACACTCTGTAGTCAGACTGGTCACAGACTATCCAATGGCTGCCTGGTGCCACTCATAATGGCATTTGTCTGTCTCTCTCACACACACACACACGCAGACACATGCAGACACGCACGCACACACACAGAGACAGAGCTGTCCTTCCATTCTATCACTGGCTATTCTCCGAGATTCTGTTACCATGGAGAGGCACATTCACGGGGCTGGCATTTTTACATGTTAGAGATGGCACTGCATATAGTCTTGGCATTCCTCAGGCACACACACACTCTCACACACGCGCACATGCACACACAAGCACATATGCACACACACACATAGACACGTGTGCGTGCACAC
Organism: Forbesichthys agassizii; assembly: GCA_026546735.1. Taxonomy (NCBI): domain Eukaryota; kingdom Metazoa; phylum Chordata; class Actinopteri; order Percopsiformes; family Amblyopsidae; genus Forbesichthys; species Forbesichthys agassizii. The sequence goes on along the minus strand of JAODLL010000001.1, from coordinate 719,355 downwards.
ACACACACACACACACACACACACACACACACACACACACACACACATCACCCATAGATGGTGGTTCACACTGGGCATGCGCTGGATAAAAGCTTTCACAGCCATGCGCACATGTACTCGTACATTATCAGCACACACACACACGCAGACACGCACACATACAGACACACATGAATATGACAGGATGTGGTGACATGAACTTGTGCTGACATTAGAGTGTTTGTGGGCCGGCCTCTTGAGAAAGAGAGCTGATTGGCCTTCACAGCTCTGACATCACATCCTCTATACCGCTGGCACCATTTGTGTCACACACAGCAGGTATACGTGCGCGCACCCACACACACACACACACACACACACACACACACACGTGCACACGCGCAAGCAGGCACGCACACACAAACAAGCCGATTCATACATGGATACAAAGCTAATGCTACATGCACACATAGCCTACATATTTTCTACCTAGGTTGTTACACAACCATCAGTATCACACTATCCAGTAACACTGAACAAGCTTGAGCTCAGGTTCATTTGTGATGGTTTGCTATAGTATCTCATTAGGAATGAGATTCACTGCCAGACTGGCAGAAGTCTCAACGGACTTGAGAGGCAGCATCATAGAAATACACGTACCGACTAGGCATGTGGGTTATTAGTAGGGTTGGCACCGATACGATACTGAGATAGATCAGAAATCGGTCCAATACTGACCTAAACAGTTGGATCGATATTGGTGACTATTGGATAGTTGTAACAGATCCATGGGGCTGATCCAATTAAATGAATTTACACACGTAGGTCTACTGTCAAGCATCAGCCATGTCTAACCTACCCAGGCCACACTATCAACAGCAAGTTTCTAAAATGCCTCTAAGTCCTAAAATAGAGATTGACTTTAATTTTCTTTGCAACTTAACTTCAAACTTAATTTAACACTGATCAGTACTCGGTATTGGCCAATACCTAAAATGCCGGTATCTGTATCGGTATCAGGACTGAAAAAACTGGGTTGTGCCATCCCTAGTTATTAGCTAGTTTAGTTAGTTAGTTATTAGCTAGCTCTAGTGAATGTACCAGTCACCATATGTTATTAGTACCTAGCTCTAGTGATACAGTACCAGTTAGCTAACTCTAGTGATGGTACCAGTCACTATATGAACACTGACAGCACTACATTAGCAGTGTTTGGCAAGTTACTAAGGAATTGTAATAAGTTACTAGTTACTTATTAAACCTTCAAAAAGTAATGATATTACTTTACTTCTTACTGTGTATTAAAATTAATTATCTACGTTACTAGTTACATTACTATATTACTTTCAGTCAATTCCCTGAATCGCCACTTCTGAAAAATGACAACCTGTGTATCCAGCTCATTTTAGAATTGAATCCTCTTTATTGGAAAAATAATGAACCTTAGGAGTCAACAATCAGCCAAAGTGAAAACATTTCAGCCTCTCAAACCAGGCAGGTTGGTTCAATTATCTTACCTTAAATTAGCTAGGACCATACATCTCATCTTGTAACACGGTAATGCAGCATTGCTTGTATTAGTAATTGTAATATTATTACTCTTTTGAAAAAAGTAATGATATTTCAGTAACTAGTAACTACCCAACACTGTACATTAGACTATCCAATGTGGTTAGCAATTTAGACGGGAGAGGCATCTAAACAACTGTTCCAACTATTTATATTCAGATATTATCTAGAGCTGCGGGGGTTGCATTTGCTACCCTCAATTCAATTATATAGGGCGTCTGTATCCCCATGACCCATAATGCACTGAAGGAGAAATACCTTTAAATCTTCTTGTTTAATTGGGCAAGAAGTTTGGAGGAGCTACTGCTAAAGGCTAGAAGCCAGTTGTATCTGATGATGAATTGAGTTTGCTAGGCGCTAGAGAGGGATTACCGACTAAAGCCAATCTGCTGCCTCTCTGAAGTGGTATAGAGTTAGGGAGAGGAAAAGAGCGCGAGAGAGAAAGAGAGTGGGAGGAGGAGAGAGGGAGAATATGTGCTGTGTATTGCTGGACTCCTGCCTGACAGCTGTGGACCATGTACGCAACTGATTTAGTTTAGATTAGTCTGGACATACTCCAACTAGGATTCAATCTGACCATGATGAATGTACCATGCCATGCTAAAGGCTAAACCGGTACAGTACGTTCCATGGATTGTGTGAGAGAAACATTTTAACGTTTACCACGATCCTGGAGGGTTTTTTTCTTTTACAAATAGCTACCAGACTGGAATATGAGAGACAACCGCTGTGTATTCCCTGTTGATTTGTGTTCTGACAAATACACCGTTTATAAATAGTGAAGGAGATAAATCTGTGGGGTTTTTTTGCACAGTGGAGGCGGATGATTTTCAGTAGCTATGGCTCCATGTGAGTACTGGTGTAGGATGCTTGAAACTGAGCTGATACTGTTTATAGGTCAGACTCTCTAGTAATTTCTACACATGCTTCCAGTTATTACATTTTGTATCTTGTCTATTAGTAATGTAGTGCCTTCCAATAATAGACGCCACAGTGGTTTTAATGGTATTCCAAAGATTAGTTTATTTCTTCTTCCATGAACTGGGAGATCTAATTGAACTTATTGTTGTAACTGGACAATACTGTTAATTAAATCAAGTGTTTAATTAATCCTCTACACCTGGGCTATTCAACTCCAGTCCTGGAGGGCCGCACCATGCATGTTTTAGATCTCTCTCTGCTCCAACACACCTGATTCTAATGAACGGTCATTATGAGGCTTCTAACAACCTTGAATCAGGCGTGTTGGAGCAGGGAGACATCTAAAACATGCAGGGTGTGGCCCTTCAGAACTGGAATTGAATAGCCTTGCTCTACATAATAAACACAAATACATCCGTATGGCTGCTGGCATCTCCAAATATGCACCTTTCTTGAGCTCAAAACTCCTTGTGTCTGCCTGAATCTCTAATTAGACAGGTGATGTGTTTGGTTTAACCCCTTGTAATCAACAATCCATTAAACACAAGTAAAAATTATAATTGGCTCCTATAGAAGTAACATGAATATTCTTAACAGTAGGTTGATGTGTGAACATGCAGAAATTCATTGCTTTTTAAATGTAGAGAAATGAATAAAAGAATCATGGAATCATGACAGGATGTGTGCTGTGTGTCGGCTCTATACTCTACATTACCTATATATTTTAGGATTATTGTGTAAAAAGTTTACTATTCCGTATGCATTCTCTGAAGCAAAGCACCCAATGTGGAACTTTGTTTCTGACCTCAAGGTTTAAGCGCTAATATAATCACCAAAACGGCCATATACGGATTATTTAGAGAGCCTCTTAGAGAAAAGTAACACCAGACGAATGAATTACACATTATTACTCCTGTATTATGCATTACTACTAGAAAATGGCATTCTAATTGATGTTTACGGTGTGACAAGGTGCTCTGAGCACATAGAAATGAAAAGAGAGACCGGCTTTGTGGTGTTACCTTTCTTGAAAGAGGATTATATGGATTTGAAACTAGACCCACATATCTTTAAGGGCTGATAAACTGGATCCTGTCAGGGAATTGTCAGAAAAGGCATTCACTTTTATTTTATATGATGAGCTGGGATATAGCACCAATAAAGAGCCTAAGTCACTTCTGCTTAATGGGAACTTAGTTTGGAAAAAATATGTATGGTAGTCAACGGCGAGAATTACATTAGTTATTGATCCTGTTTGAATTGTGACTCGAAGTACACATATGATGTTTGTCTATTTAAAAGATAAGTCAAGAAAATCGCAGTTTGTTGTGAAACTATAAAGTAATCTTTAGTTTTGTGTGTAACTAAAGTTTTTATTTTATATAGACAAACATCATATGTGTACTTTGTGTCGCCATTCAAACGGGATAACTTTTTTTTCTCGATTCTCGCCATACATATTTTTTTTTTATTTAAGGTCTCAAAATGCGGAAGTGACTTAGGCTCTCGATTGGGACTGGTTGTGCTGTGTGTAAAAAAAATGTGTTTCTACTGTTTGGCACAGGCGTGCTTAACGTCGTCTTCCGCTCCACCTTGTAGGTGATGTGGGTATGCAACCTGTGTCGTAAGCAACAGGAGATACTTACTAAATCGGGAGAATGGTTTTCGGGGCCGGGGGTGCGACCTGCGTGCATGGGCACTGCCCCGAACGACCCGACCACTGGGAGTGAAGCCCCGCGGGACAGGAAGCTCCAGCGCTCCCGGTCTCAGGCCCCGGCGTCCAGCACCAACGCGGGGGGTCAGCCAGACATGACACAGCCTGTCGGCGGCGTGCCTGTTCCTAAGGGTGCCGACACTATAATGTCCGGCTCTCGGTCCCAGAGCGAACCGCCCAGGGAGAAGTAAGGCATCCAGGCGCATATTGTATTCGCCATTCTATATTGTGCTGACCTTTATTTAACCTGTATTACAACAATAATAATGGACAACAACATGCTGTAATGTGACCCATTCTGTACCACAGTGCTCTAATGCATGCTATCCCTTTGTAACTGTGATATAGACCCTGTAGCCTGTGCCTTTAGTAATCCACGGAGGTAGATGTGGCTCTCTCTGTCATAGTTCAGTAGAATTGTACAAACTTAAGTATGTTGCCCATGAATACCATGTAAAGAATAGCCATTTCTTTCCACTCCTTACATCCTCTACTGTACTTACCTCTCTCCTCTCCTCTTCTCCTCTTCTCACCATCCTTCTCCTCTCCTCTCCTCTTCATTTTCACCTCTCCTTACCTTTATTCTCTCCTCTCTACCCTCCTCCTCCCCCCTCCCTCCAGGAAAAGGCCAGTGTCCCTCCATGAGCAGAACGGCAAGGGCCGTGGTGGCGGCCGCAGGCCGGCGGGCAAGCAGACGTCTCTGGAGGAGCGTCCATGCCCCGGAGGAGGTGGCGGTGGGGCGGAGCGGCGTAACGGGGAGGTGCGGCGGCTGGAGAAGATCCACTCCCAGGAGTATGAGGAGGCGGGGGATCTAGGGGGGCGGCCCCCCACCGGCGACCACCGGCGGCGGCGTCCGGAGGACGAGCGTCGTGAGCGAGAGCTGCGGGAGCGGCAGCGGCGTGAGCAGGAGTTCCAGAGCCGTTACCGCAGCGACCCCAACCTGGCGCGCTACCCGGTCAAGCCGCAGAAGGAGGAGCAGGAGATGCGCATGCACGCCAAGGTGTCCAAGGTGCGCCACGAGCGGCGCCACAGCGACCTCGCCATCAACGAGGTGGGCCTAGGCGACGGGGGAGGGGGAGGGAAGGCGGGGGAAGGGTCGGAAAACCACTTGGGCCGCAAGGCCGGAGACGGCAAGGCGCTCTCGGAGAACCACAGAGCGTTCTCCGTAGATAGGACCAAGGGAGGAGGAGCAGGTGGTGGAGGTGGAGGGTGGGCTCCGCCCATCGGAGGAGGCCCCAGACCCTCTCCGGGGCCGCCCGACCAGGAGCAGCCGGGCACCGCGCGGACCCAGAAGAGCCGGGACGGGCCACTACTGAGGAAGGACTCGCAGAGCTCGGACCAGTCGGAGTCCCTGCGGCCGCCGCCCCCGCGGCCCTACAAGAGCAAGGCGCGCGGCGCCAACAAGCGCCAGATGTCCATCAGCAGCTCTGAGGAGGACGGGGGCTCCACGCCCGAGTACACCAGCTGCGAGGACGTGGACATGGAGAGCGTCAGCGAGAAAGGTCAGTCAGGCACGGTCGCGCTCACTTTGCCGCACTATGGCGTTAGCTACAATACTGTCTGGTGGCGTAACTCGTGGCATATTTTCCTTTTGCGGGGGTGGGACAGATTTCACTTAAACATCGAATTTTTCTCCATTGTTACGTTTTTAGTATTAACAAAAATAAATTCAGCAGATTTCACTTTGACTCCGAATTTGGGTTTCCCCATTGTTACGTTTTTAGTATTAACAACAATTTTAAGGCTTATACGTTGCAACGTTTTTCCTCACAATTTCGTCCCCGGCACCTACAAAATATATTCCGCGTCACTGGCAGTAACAGTAGCTTTCCGGTATTTATTTAACAGAACAATACCTATAGGCAGCCAGAGTTCTGTTGGTAAGTTTCTCAACAAATTATTTTGTATACATTTGTATAAATGTAACATCAGAATTTGTAATTGAGTTACGTAGTTGGTCGATGTGCATGTCAGTCAAAATAGTTGGTCCTCAAATAGGTGGTTCATGACTATGTTAGCCAGCGCTGTGTGTGTCCCAGGCTTTGTGAAAGTAAAGGCTGGCTATGCGGTACTTGTCCAAATAATTGTGAACCTATAATACTGCTTTATAGCATATTTAATGCATTTGGCAGACCAAAATAGTAATAGATTCTAGTTCATATTAATATTTGTATTCTATTCTGTTTAAATCACGGTAAATATTATATATACTTTGCAGTGCACTGTGTTAAATTTCATGTAGTAATCATAACCCTGTTGTTCTCAGGACAGCTCTCATTTATATGGTGAGTCCCAGTGATTTAGGGCAGCAGATTTGTGGAATTAGGTCAGCAGCTCACATGCTGTAATGCTTCCAAAGCAACCATAGCCCACCAGATAAGTTAGTATTTGGCTCAATGTGAAATGCATGTTGCATTTGCATTTTTGGCTCTTTTGCCTCAATTCACTGGTCTGCCGTGTAAGATAATTATATGCCATGGCTCAACTTAACTACACCTAAATATATAATTTCGTTGCGAGAGAGCTTAAATTCCAGATTGGTGTAACTCAGGGAATGGCAATGACTATATTTGTGAGTTGGCATTAGGCCTTCTAGCTAGTTTAAACATTCCTCACTTGGGCAAGCATCCTTAGTAAGCTGCATTTGCACACTGTAAGCTTTTGCAAAACTTTGGGTCATACTAACAAACCAAATACTACACCAATCATCAACGTTAATTTGATGAAATACAGTTATACCATTTCAATAAACATACAGTATGTGTATGGGATACTCTATCAACACATACAATTCCCCCTGTGATTTCTCCTACAAAATGTGGCTTATCAATATTTTATGCTATGCGGCCACAAATTTTACATGCTTGGGCACATGTGTAAGCTACCTTTACTGTACAGTAAAGTTGGTCTAATGAGATGGTAAATCATTAAGCTAGGTATAATCGGTTGTGTCTCGGGTGAGAGACAGTTCATTATGGTATGGTGCGTTTATTAATAATACTTATATATTAATGATTATAGTTATAGTTGCTGATTACAACTAAAATGGTGAACATGTATATTGAGCAGACAAATCATAACACGTGTAGAGCCAACATGTTGTGTTGCTAGCATGAAACACAACATGTTGTGTTGCTAGCATGCAACACAACATGCTAATGAGGGCTATATTCGGGATTGCTATACATTTGGCTGTACTTTGGCTATAAAACTAATGGATTAACATCCAGGTTTGTAAGCACTTGCTGTGTGATGTTCAGATGTACTAAACTATACAATAACCATACAGTATGTGTCTTATTCATATGCAGTGTTGGGCAGTAACTAGTTACTAGTTACTGTAATATCTATACTTTTTTCAGTAGTAGTGTAACTAATTACTAGTGATTGTGAAAGTAATATAGTAATGTAACGAATTACTTTTAATACCCAGTAATAAGTACAGTAATTTATTACTTTTTGAAGGAGTAATAAGTAAATAGTAACTTATTAAAATTCCTGAGTCACTTGCCCAACACCGTTCATATGCTCGTCAGGCTTAAAGTGAAACTAATTCTGTGTGTGTAAAGACATACTGTATTTGCTACACAGGCTTATATCCAATGACATGACATGTCTATCTCTAAACTAGCCAATTGCAACTCTCCATTATGTCTTTACTTCCCTCTGATCATTCTACTGGCATATGGACAATGTGGAGGCCATGTCACTTTTTTTCCACTTCTTTTATCTGTTGATGAAAGTCCCTTGAAGGTCCCTCGAGTGCTTAAAAAGCCCACTCTGATGTCGGCATGCAGGACATTGCGTGGGTCAAGAGACCAGGGCACACACAGGGCTGTTGTGGTGGGTATGATGTTGGGCCAGAGAGTCCCTGTATACTCTACCGGACCATCTGTCAGTGGTAATGAGAGTTGGGTGGAATTAACACACTTTGGGTGTCTCTGGTGCTGGCCAAGTGTTCTCAAGTGGGCCAGCTTGCAATTAAATTTGACCGTGAATGAAGTCCCACTCTTACTGACTCCCTTTCACTGTGAATGGTAACGCCTGCTTCTGCTGTAGGCTAGGGCTATGCAATATTGGCAACATTAAATGTAAAATTGTATTTAAAATAATAATAATTTGAGAAAGAATAAGTATTATTTTGTTTTGCAACTCTTATTTTGTCTTGTGTTCTGCATGGCATGCAGTTTCTCCCCTCCTGGTGTGAAAGTGAAATTCAATGGGAAAAGTATTCAAAAGAAATGTCCTAGTTGAATGCTTAATCTGTGTCTCCGCAGGTGACTGGGACTGTTATCCTCTAGATCCCGCCGTATGGCACGTAAGTTTGGTCAAAAAAGTGACGTATAGTACGTTGTTACGTTGCTGCTGTACACACATGCCAGTGTACCGTATGTGTCCACGAAGCCTACGAATGCTCACAGACATTGCACACTTAGGCCCCGATTACACAGAGACGCTAGAAACACGTTGCCAACCAAAACCATAGTTATCCTGTGGTACCTGGTATGGTATGGCCTGGCATGCCATTCATCTCTTGCACCATGCTTTGCGTTTTTCTAGCCTTGTTTAGACACACAGGAAACATTTTAGCACAAGGTGCTGAGTCGCACGGCTCGTCAATGACACACTTGGCCTAGGCAGCCAATCTCTGTGTGATGGGGGTCTTGACGTGGCCGCGCCCATAGCGATGTGTCTCTGTGATCGGGGTTTTGTTAAAGCGCTCTTGACGTGGCCCCGCCCATAGCGACACGTCTCTGAGTGATCGGGGCCTTGCTCCTCACCACTTTGATTCCATCTCACCTGGTTTCTATATACATTGACTTCGCTTCTCCTCCTCCCGGTAGCATCCTGTCACGTGGCAGCCATCCAAAGAGGGCGATCACCTGATCGGACGCATCACTCTGAGCAAGAGGTCGGCCATGCCACGCGAGGCTGGTTCCCTGCTGGGCTTAAAGGTACAGGGATGTACCACTAGCCAGTCATAAGCTGCAAATGTAATGGTGGTGTATCATCTGCACAGTGTTTGCAAATGGAGCCAGGATGCAATGTTTGCCAAACATGTGAGGGTAATAAAGGTATATGACCATATACGCACCCTCCGTCTCATCAGAATGTTTGGTAGAACAAGGCAGTAGGCCTAGGCCTTCATTATTTCACCCAATTTAGTGTAAGCCTACCTTTTAGTCTTTTGACTAAAACTTTTGGCTTCCGGTGCTCAAGCCATGAATCGGCTACTCTTTAATAACAAATCATGTAATATTCACAATATTACATTGCAAGGTTCAAGAACGTACAAAAATTCCATGTACTTGATAATGTCACATGCTCACTAATGTACTTTACCCATCCGTTCATTCATCTCTGTGTCCAGGTGGTTGGGGGGAAGATGACAGAAATGGGGAGACTCGGTGCCTTCATCACTAAAGTAAAGAAAGGAAGTTTGGCAGATGTTGTTGGGCATCTGAGAGCAGGTGGGCTTTGTGAAACGTATATTTACATACCAGAGTGGGTCTAGTATAGTTCTTCGGTCAGCTATTATGTAATGTAAGTGCTGTGCTTCATTCAGAAATCCTGCTTGATTGGAAAACATTTGAAAACAAGAGATTTAACATCTACAAACCTCATTTGTATAAATTTGTATAAATGTAACATCAGAATTTGTAATTGAGTTACGTAGTTGGTCGATGTGCATGTCAGTCAAAATAGTTCTCCTCAAATAGGCGGTTCATGACTATGTTAGCCAGCGCTGTGTGTGTCCCAGGCTTTGTGAAAGTACATGTAGTATTTACAGTATTTGTGAACTCTCTTTATCTTGTCTATGTATGCCATTTTGGCTCTAGGTGATGAGGTGCTTCAATGGAATGGAAAGTCTTTGCCTGGTGCAACCAAAAAGGAGGTGTACAATATCATTCTGGAATCCAAGGCTGAACCCCAGGTGGAGATAGTTGTGTCCCGACCCATAGGGTAAGATTATCATGGTAAAATCCTGTGAAGCTATTCTTGACAGTGCTTGGGTCACCTTCACTCATGGAGAACTGTGTTATGTCTCCTCTATCTTAAAGCTCTATCCACCAAATAATATCCAAAAACATCTTGAGAAAAGTATATAGAGCATGTCAGTAAGTAGTGTTGATTTCATGGGTATAGAGCTCCTTTCCTTTGGTGTTAACTACAGTACATACTGTAACACACCTCTTTGGGCGTGGTAGAAACCCTCTCAATCTAATATCCAATGTTTTCCTTAATCAACCCCATGTAATGTCTGTATGTTTTTTTCCCTACTTGTTTCATTCCTATATACGGTATTGTATGGTTAGGTAGTGCAGTAGTTATGTTTAGTCAGTTTATTAACTCTCTCTCTTTTTCACAGAGACACCCCAAGAATACCAGAGTCATGCCACCCCCCTTTAGAATCTAGTAAGTGTAAACGATTGTAGATTTTTCTGGACAAATATGACTATGAAAATTGTTTTAGATGCACTCGGTCTGTCTCAGGAGTCTGTTGTGCTAACCACTATCACCTTATTACACTGGTCATGTTACTGAAATAAAATTAGTAAATTCTTATAAATGTTTATGTGCTTAACACGAATATGACAGTCAAATTGCAAAATTAGCTCTAGTTCTTTTGTAATCTGCAATAAATTAATGTAATTAGCATTACTGTTCTGTAATGTACCTAAATGGATAAAATAATAACAGTTCTATGTAACAGTAGCTTAAACTGTCTCGCACAAAGTCTGAAATATTTTAAATGCTCAAGCTTTCTGACTTTTCCGACGGGCTTTATATAGTACACTGCTGACGTCAGTTTACTACAGCAGCCGACTGGCAGTAGTATTGGATTGCATCAGAAAATGATGCATAAACTTTGGATGATGTGTGTGTAACCGACTGCGTTGTGTATTGAATGACGAGAAGGGACAGGATTAGTCTACCGGTCTTTACTGCCGTCTGATGGAAACATATACAAACATAGCTGGGGTCAGGTTATACTGCATCCATCTCCAGCAATGCAATATCGTTCTGCCCTCAGTATTTATA
>JAODLL010000001.1:685904-702451 GCA_026546735.1 Forbesichthys agassizii | reverse complement strand
ACTGATAGTACTTACCTTAGGGAGCAGGGTAGAGGTACAAGTATACACTAACTGATAGTACTTACCTTAGGGAGCAGAGTAGAGGTACAAGTATACACTAACTGATAGTACTTACCTTATGCAGAGCAGAGGCTTTTCAATGTCATTTAATGTCTATTACATTTGATACATTGACCTTTCAACTACAATGGATATTCTACTGTAATCAATCATGTGTAATCAATTATTCCTTGTATTCATAATTTCCAAGGTGACACTGGATCTCCTGGTATTCCTGGTTCATCAAGAGGTGTAGTAAACTATTCATTTAGGTTTTTTACTGTCACTAAATGTTTATTATGCATGTAATCAATATTCCCACCTTTACACCCCCCCCTCTCCTCCCACATCAGGCTCAATCTCAGTCAGCTCAGGTCCCCCTGGTCCCCCTGGACCCCCGGGCCCTGCAGGTCAACCCGGCTCCTTCTCCAGCTCCAGTGAAATGCATCAATATGTCTCCAACTACCTGAGTGAGTCTTCCTTCTGGCGTGAATTCTCTCCAGCAAGCTTTCCCCTTGCAAAGTAAATCTCACACATCGCAACTCCTCCCCTGCAGGCAGGAGCATACAGTCTGGTCTCCGAGGCCTTCCCGGCCCGCCGGGACCTCCCGGAGCGTCAGGATCTTTCTCAGGGTCTTTGGAGGACGTGTCTGCTCGCGTCATTGCCTACCTGCAGCGTAAGACAGTCTTCCCCCCCAAGACTCCTGCTGGAGACTCATGCATGTTGCACCCTCCATTTACCTGAACCAGTGGAAAAAGAAGCAGGATGTTACAGTGGATGTTGTGGTGATGGTGTTTTCAGGTTCAAACTCAGGATTCACTATCGGGGCCCAGGGACCGCCAGGACCACCGGGTCCCGCAGGAAGCCCTGGCTTCAGCTCTGGATCCCTGTCTGTCAGCGCTCTCATCGCCATGTTGCAGAGTAAGAGCCTGAATCTTAGCTAAACTGCAAACAACCCCTATACAGTGATCTGTATAGGGGTGTGAATACGCTGTATTCCTCAATAGGAGCGCCATGTATCAAACCAACTCTACAGACACACACACACACAAGCACACAAGAAAAAAGGCTATTCTAATGCCGTGTGTGTTTTTAGGGGATGATGTGAGGCGATACGTGACAGCTCCACAAGGCCCACCCGGACCGCCAGGGACCCCGGGAACATCAGCAGGCAGTGTAAACAGTTATAACGTCCAGGAGATAGCCACGTATGTCTTCAGAATCATGAACGGTAAGGAGGTGTGGCCGGCTGTCGCCTAAGCTTTGCTTCGTTGGTTGGTCTGTTTTCCATTAACACAGATGAGATGACCAGAATGATGGTGGTGGTGGTGCTATTGACTGTGTTGGATATCACACACTAGGTGTCTTGATAAAAGTGCAATAACCTTTAAACCTTGTAAGGGCTTTTCACACTGCATACTCTTAGCTCAGGGCTAAGAGCTAAACCGAGCTTCTCACACACACACATTAATAACCCAGGCTTAACCTAAACCCAGGGCTATACGATTCACACTGCACTGCTACTGGTTAAATGTCAGTTGCCATGTTCCAACTGACAAAAATCTGCCAAAAGCGCTATTGCATTTTAGCCCTGTTTCACACTGGCACCTTTAAGCCCCGGGTTTAAGGGTTTATTCACATTTCAGGAGCTAAACCTGCAAACTCGAGGCTAACCCTGCTCTGGAGCAGGGTAAGCTAGCATAGGGCTAATGTTGGGGTTAGCCCTCTTTGGAATGTTTCATGGCACTTTTAGAATGTTTTAGCTCCAGGCTAAGTTAACACACCTTTAGCCCGGGGCTAAAACATTCTAAAAGTGCCATTAGCCCCGGGCTAAGCGCATTGTGAAAAGCCCTATTATAGAAGATCAGGCACAAACCCATGATTGCAGTGTGTATATCTGCCGATAGAGCCAATAGAGTTCTCAGATATATAAGTCTTCTTGCCAAAAGGCTAATAGTTGTAATATATTTCCACAAATGGCAGGCAGTGTAAATTCAGCCACAGTGTTTTGTATGTACTGTAGTATCCAGCCAAACGAGGTGGCCATTGAACCTACTCTACTACTATACATCTGATGAAAGCATTCAAGTCAGCAGTACCAGTATTCCTTTGGAATGCTTAGTGCTTGAGCAAGACATGGTGCTACACCTCCATACTCATTATACCAATTGGACATTTCACTTTAAATATTGTTCATAGTGTCAAAATGTGCGGTGACATGACCTAGACAGTAGAGGACACTATGTGTCTATGAGTCTAGTCTCATCTACCTAACACAACATAAACCACTTCACTGCCATTTCACCTGGAGAACTAGTCATGGATCTGCTTTAAGAAGTGTTTGTGTCTTTCCTCTTTTCAGAGAGGGGGGTGGTTGGGGGGCAGCCGGGACCACCAGGACCACGCGGCCCCCCTGGTCTTCCAGGCCCTGGCTTGGCCTCTGCTACCATTGACTACTCTGCTCTGATGAGAAGTACGTCAATATCTCTTTGGATTTCCTCTGTCATATAGAGGCTCAATAACACCTGGATTTCAGCGTCAGCTTATTTGTCTCAGTATTTTTCCATTGGACTTCAGCATTGGTTTATTTGTCTTAGTACTTTTCCATTTCCTAATAATGCTGATTGTCTTAAAGCTCCGGCTGAGCTCATGATACAGTTCCCCTCTACGCTGTGTCACTCATCTAATGCAGCCTCCATTCTACACCTTCCCCTCTGTTTATGCCCCATGCTCAGACTCTGAGTTCCGTGCGATGATCAGCCACTCTGCAGGACAAACTGGCCCACCAGGCCCTCCTGGGGTTCCAGGAGTTCCTGGTCCACCTGGTCCGCAAGGTCCCTCGGGAGTTTCCACTTCCACTGTGTACGGGAATGCAGGACATGGCTACACATTGGAGGAGATCCAGCGCTACCTTCAGGGTGGGTTTGGCAAGCGGGGGATGGTGGTGTACTCACTTGTGTTTACAGGTGAAGTAGGTAGCTTTGGAGCAGTGAACATGATTGATCAATTTAACCCAAGAACATATCAGACGTATATGATTATAATAAATTAAGCTTGTGATTGATAGGAACAGTTATGGATGCCTAGCCTCATGAGACCATCATGATCTCGCGAACTGCATGTTAATTCTGCTTCGAGTATCAGTCTGGAACCCCTGGAAAAGCATTTGTTGACCCTGTAGAATGAAATCAGGCCAATTGGTGGCTAGATGATTCTTTTTTTTCCAAGATGACAACATCAGTGTCGCTCGTTCCAGTTGGGTGAGAAAAAGTTAGACAGTCCAATTGTGTGTAAGTGACTGAAATGTATTAGCGCAGCCTATATGACTGACAAACACTATTGAATAAGGGCTTTCAGACTGATGATTGTGGCGAAATTAGAGCATGAAAGTTTACAGTGGTTACTCTAAGTAGCAGAAGGTGGAAGCATTTAATTGATATTATTCATTCATTCAATGGCCGCTTGCAAGTTTCGGGACCCACTCACTCCCACTCAAAGCCCCACCTGTGGGTCCTGACCCACAGTTTGAAAACCGCTGCTCTATTGGATACCCTGAATCTGTTGTGAAACGATGATTGTAATTCACGCTTATTTTTAGCCAGTTAAAAGTTGTAGCATATTGTTTTAGGTTCTGGGTTCAGAGGTGTTCCTGGTCCAGCTGGTCCTCCTGGACCACAGGGACCACCAGGGGTCTCTACTGGAGTTGTGTCCTACAGTGGTAACATCCAACGTGAGACCATACGCTCAGAACTGCAGCAGTATCTGTCCAGTGAGTTGTATTCATTATGTAGTAAACACAGACTGCTAACATGCTATATGCTTTTAGTTAAAAAGAACAGGAACTAAATGAATAACCTTGTTTTTAGGCGACGGTGTTCGACGTGCCATCATGGGCCCGCCAGGACCCCCTGGCCCCAGAGGTCACAAAGGGGATCGAGGAGATCCAGGCTATATTCAAAGCCACACTCAAAGCCAAAGCATCTCTCAGGGCGACTCGCGAAGCGACTCTCGATACTTGTCCGATCGCAGCCAGAGTGAAACACTGGACTATTCAAATGTCGCCTTGAGAGTTACCGACTACATAAAGAGTGAGTGAATATAATAGTTGATTTACTATATATATATATAGATGTATATCGTACATACATACATACATACAGCATATTTTGATTTCAGCTAAGTTTGCTCTATGATGAACCCTTCAGAATATTCATTTTGTGGAGATTTATGGCATCCTGTTCTCCCCCCCAGACCAAGGTCTGCTCCAAGACTACCTGACAACAGGCGCATGGTCGGCAAGTGTGAGGGCAGTCCAAGGGCCCCCCGGTCCCCCTGGGCCTTCAGGACCCCCAGGCTACAGCCGCGTCATTGGTTCCTATGGCAACGTTACAGCGGACCTCATGGACTTCTTCAGAAGTGAGCAGCATGATTTATCCCTATCCATATATTCTAAGATCTGTGCATCTACTGATCTGTCTGAAAATAGTAGTGTTGCTTATTGTCGTTAATTATTTGTGTTATCATAATTGCTTAGCTTACGGCACCATTCCTGGCCCCCCTGGAACGCCAGGACGAAAAGGAGACAGAGGATATCCTGGACCCAAAGGAGACAAAGGTGCAGTGATTTTGCTGTCTCATTCGAGACATAGCGTCACTTGTGAAAAGTAATGTATTATCATTCCATTGGAATTGGTCAAAGTTGCACTAAAATGCACATATTTAGTTGAATCGACCATTATTTCCATGTTTCATAAATACATCACCATACAGAAAGGTTCCCCAATCCTGGTCCTAGAGGGCCGCTGCCCTGCATGTTTTAGATGTCTCCCTGATTCAAATGAATGGGTCATTATGAGGAGCTATTCATTTGAATCAGCTGTGTTGGAGCAGGGAGACATCTAAACCATGCAGAGCAGCGGCCTTCTAGGACCAGGATTGGGGACCTCTGCCATACAGAAAATGACAGCATGCCAACGGTTCACAGATATTAGGAGAGTGTGTGTCTGTTTTCACTGGTTTGGTCATAGCGTTATGACCAAACCGTACACAGACGGTTGTTGTGTTCACTCTGTCCAGGTTAACATAGTGTGATACACGTGATTGAACTACAGTACATCCTCATGACCTAAGAATGCTGTGTGTTTGCAGGTGACATGGGACTACCGGGTCCACCGGGTGTACAGGTGTACACCGTCCAGCCGCCGCACCGAGTGCAGAAGAGGGATGCAGGTAAATGCAAAGTACTTTTAAAAGCCACTGTAAAATAGAAACACGTGTAAGATAGTCACACACAGCATTTGTTTCCCCTTCCCAGAGTACAAGCTTGGTCATCGTCAGCATCACCGCAGAAGAGTTAACCTCAGACATTAACAGAGTTGACATTAATATTCATGTTTGACTACTGGACCATCTTAAGTTTAATTATTCATTGGCTTTCCATTCCTAGAAAACAGTAACATGTATAGGCAGGGTGGGATATGTTACTTTTGAAATGTAATCCGTTACAGTTACCAGACTAAAATTATAATCAGTAACTCAATTTAGTAACAAAATCTGATTACTTTTAGATTACTTCACCCCAAAAAATAGTTCTTTGAAATGCCATCCAAAGCAATTTACTGCATTGGCGCTTGCAAGCCGTTGTATTTTTGTGACCGTATATGTTGCTCGGTGGATCAGATTAAAGTAGGATTTTATTTCAGTTGATTGACATTAATAAAGGTTTAATAAGAGCCGATTGTTTTATGCATTTTTCTTATACAAACATCTCTTTGAAATTGAAAGTTTTCCTAGAAGTAATCATCTAATAAAAAGAAATACCTGTAGGCCTACACTAGTTTAGCTGGTAATGTAATGGATTACAGTTAGTGTTTTTTGTCAGTTACAATCCTGTGTATAGGTTAGACAGCACAAGCGTTACGTAATGCTCCTTTGCCTTGCCTTTGTTTTTTGTGGAAGTTAGTATAGGTAAATTATATATTGTCTTTTAGAAAACCTTGAATTGTAGCTGCTGGTCTGTGTTTTGCAACAAAGAGAAGTTTGAAAATATAGGTGAAGATGTTTTCTGTAGTTTACTTTTGTAGCCAGCCACTTAGCCAATTTTTTTTTCTTTCTTTCTTCAGTGGAAAGATTTTGTGGGAAACATTTCAAATGATAATTCACACTAGCTGTTTGCATCATCTTTTCTCTGATCTGAGTTCGTATTTACTTTGGTGAAGCATGTTTAGTGTTTATAGAGGATTACAAAAGTATTATGTTGCTTCAAGTGGTATACCAAGATTTGTACGTTTATGAAAACCATAATACACTTTTCCATTAAGTTATGCATCATTATTTTAATATTCTGGCAAAATTGGTCTTGTTTTTATATGGATATGCATGTTTATCTAGTGGGGATGCTACTTCTCTAATGCATCCTAGAGCATTAATGTACTGGCAAGCCTTGATCAATGGTTAGCTCAGTTACGGGATTGATTGGAATGTATATTTTTGTATTAGACAGCACTGAAATTTAAATATTTTCTTTTTACATTTGTAAGCGTAGGGTAAAATATTAAGTATACAAATTATGGATTAATTTGTTTCCAAAACTATTTCATGAAAATTTTGAGCTGTGGTCCACATATGCTGACCAGGTGTATTTGAATATCACATAAATAAATCTATTTTTGGAAATATGAGTCTTGATGTATACTTAATCATTCATAACGTATACAGCTACTGCAATAGTTTAAATGCTTGGAAGTAGTATTTGTCCCTCATGCAAAAAATTGAAATTCAGTGGTCAATGTACATTTATTATTTTATTTACAACAAAATGTCCATTTATTAAGACCTTAAATACATATCACCTCAAAATGCATATTAATTGTTCTCTGGTGGAATTCAAATGTAACAACCCATCCAACTGTTACCACATCAAATAAAATATTTGCTTTGAAATATATGGGGCCTATGGTGTAATTATAAACATGGTTTACAATAACCCCGACAAAAATCCAGCATCCAAGACAATTGTGTCAATACAGCATTCATCGAGAGCTAATTCAAGTCAGCATACTCATAACCTGGCATTTGAAATGACATGCATATGTAGTGACAAAATAAACTAATCTAATGTAAGAATTTGAGTTAATTTGTTCTTATAAAATGCACCAAACTGACAGTTGTTCACACAATGAGGTTTAGATACAGTATAATACCATTTATACACTACTGGTCTCAATAGCGTGATTGATGAATGTTCACATCTTCAGAAAATAAAACATTACATGGGCGCATTTTGGGGTATTTAAAAAGGTAACATTCATGTAAAATAAAAGAGGGCAAACCATAAAGAGATTATCTTTCCTCCAAAGCATCTGAAGTACTTAACATTCTGCTGTACTGCAGTTTCAGCAGTGCAACTAAACAGCATTTCTTCAATACACGGTTGTGTCTTCTCCTCACATACAGTACTTTTTAATGGAAGTGTCCATTTCACAAGTTTAAAAAAGGCATCATACATTTTGTCTGGTATTTGTATTAGTCACAGTTGTGACCAATATAAAATACATCTGGAGTTATTACAGATTGTAATGTGTTGTGGAGTACTGGACTTCAGACCAATCATACAACAAGCAAACCGCGTCGGTCATTCATTAACACTCAATATTGTATTAATCTCATTTTGGTTCAACACAGCATCTGACCACTTCATACCGATAATGCTATGTTCTCAGCGAATCATTAACTAGACAAAGGCATCCCATTATAATACCCTTACAACCCGCACTGTCCTCGAATATCCAAACAAGACCTAAAATAGAGCTCAACAATCACTGATACCATCCAATGAAATCTGGATTATTAACCTTTATTTTCTAAGTGCAAAACCTTGTGAACATACTGTAGATGCCACAAACCCTATAAGGCATAGACCGACAAAACAAAGACTAACTTATTAGGCACTGTAGATCATTCATACTGCAATAGGAGCACACAATCCATTTAAGAGCCGATTGCCAAAGCCACCTACTGCATAATTGTCAGTAAATTAACATGCTTAGGAAAGTGCGGTTTTCATTGGTTGGACATTTCCCGACAAGCTGAGAGGGGAGGAATTAAGTAAAGTCTGTGTGTGGAATGTCTTTGAATTACATGTTCAGCGACAGCAATGAAAATATCCTCCCTTTCCACCAGGGGGCGATAATGAGCACAGCTATGTTTGCGTTTCATTTTTTTCCTTTTTTTAACGTCAACAATCAATACACTATAAGCCCGTGTTCTGCATGTTGGGGATGGGGTAGAATTTAGAGACTCGACTCTGGGTGGTGGGATTAAGGCATTCAGACTCGCCACTCATCTTGAAGAAAACCTCTTGTTCTTGGAGTTTACGGCTGAACTCGTCCTCCAATGCCTACAGGGGGCGGCAGAAAAAAAACAGTCAACAGAAAGTACTGTTTAACCACACATCTGTGTGGTTATTCCCAATGAGACTGTAACCTGCATGAAAATAACACTCAAGACAGTCTCAAATATTTAAAAGCAGAACTGATGTAAAAGTTGAAATAGCAATAATTAAGCACAATATACGTTCACCGTGACCAATTTTTTTGTCCTTTCTGATTACTGGCAAAACTATTGTAGATTCATAGTGCGTTTCACTCCTAGTCTTGTTCAAATCTACCACCTTCATAAATTAACATCCAATAACTTTCTTTCTTTACAGAAATGCAGCCAAAAACGAGCCTGTGTTGACTATGACTTTGTTTGACAAAAAGGCCAAAGAGGCCAAGTCTCCCACCTTCTTCCTGGGCCGGAGTTTCTCTCGCCACTCTCTTATCTCCTGGCTGTGCTCCTCATCCAGCTCCTTCAACTTCTGCGTCTCGTGCTCGATCAGAATGTGGCACTTTTCATTCTACGAAGACACACGTTAAACACAGCACATATTTAAGACGGTAGCTTGGACAAAATTATATTAGACGACGTCTCTTGGGAATCCTGCACAGTATTACCGTCACAACAATCACAAAACATTTGACCCCATCTCTTTTTGGCCTTCATTTATTTGTCTGTGTGGTCAGCAGCAATACTGTCTGGGCGCTACAGAACCGTAGACACCCTAAACATGGGTGTCAGCTAAGCGTGCAGTGGGCTGACCTGTAGCTGCTGCAGCTCTCTGATGTTGGAGTCACACTGCAGCTGTAGGTCTCTCATTTGGTTCTCGTGTTTCTGGTGCTGATGCAGCCTCTCGTTCTTCTGCCTCTTCTCTTCCTGGGAGGCAAACTGGAGCACAGGCACGCGCACACACACACACCCAGGAACACACACGCACACACGCACACACACGGGTCAGAGACAAGTGTGAACTGTCCTAATATGTGTTTTAACTTTGTACAGATTTCCTCCTACTGTAGGGGAAGTTAAAAAGGTATTGTAAGATCATGTCAATCTAATACACTTTGCTACCGCAACGTGCGTAGCGGCACAAAGCAGAACATTAATTGTTAATGTGGAAACACCGCTCACATGCTTGATCCTCTCCCTCTCCTGCTCGGGGGTCCCGGCCACTCCGGTGATGCGGAGGCTCTTCTTGAACATGGCCATGCGCGTCTTGGCCTCGCTGCGCTGGATCTTGGGCAGGCGGCCCCTCTCCTGGGTCTGCCGGTTCTTCATCTCCTCTATCAGGCGCTGGTTGTAGCGTTGCATCTGCTCCATCTCCTGCAGCCACACACGCACACGCACACACACACACACACACACACACACACACACACACACGGTATATGTTAGCGCTCATCATTTTGATAAGCACTTCAATGCAGTTAACAATAAGGTTATTTTAAATTGATACACATTTGGTTGGTGACAATAGATCAAATCAACATCAACAATAGATGTCAATCAAATCATTGTCAGGTCATGAAGCATAAATGTTTTATTGTGATTTTCAATTATGCGTGCCAGGAGGTGATCGATCACCTCAAACCAAGAGAAAGATCCACAAATGGATGATTTTCCAAACACAGGGCATTTTCATTGCTGCAGGCGACTCGATTGGCCAATAGTTTTGTAATTGACTTAGCGTTACAATCAGTAGTGGAGCTCGCAAAATCAGGCTAGGTTTAAGAAACGTTCATAAGACTAAAAAGTAAATCGGGTCATAACATTCTTGAAAATGCATATGATAAAGACATTTGTCATTTATACTGCCGGAATTGTTTCAAGAATATAGGTTTCTTTCTTTCTTTCTTTCTTTCAAGTATAAAAGTTTTTTTTACATTTTTTTATTGTATTTCCTCTGAGAGCAATGTTGCTTCCTCTAGTATCTCTGACCTTCTCATGCCTCTTCAACAGCTGGTGTCTCTGCATGAAATACTGGTCTTTCAGCTGTTGCTTCAACTGCTGGTGTTTCTCCTGCAGGTGGCGCTCTTCCAACTCCCACATGGCTGCTTCTCGAGCTACAGCACGCGCGCGCGCACAAACACACACACACACACACACACACACACACACACAGGGTACTTTAGCCGATATATGCTGCCAACACCAGCCTGCTGGCGGGTGACGACCCACCCGATGACTAAACCAGGCAGAAGATGATGTCACCATGCTGGGCTCGCTGTGACAACACCTCTCACTTGTCTGTGTCATAGAGGAGGTGAGGACACCTCCCTTACATAAACATTGCTCTACAAGATCGGCTCGGTTTAGACATTATCTTTATTTACGTCTCGATTTGTATCTGGAATTGGTTTCGACCACTGTCGTGGAAATCAGCATAACAAAAAGCTAAAAATATGTAATGTGTTAAAATGTGTCTATACTTAAAATATAATACATTAAAATAATATTTGTGTATGCAAATGGTTGCAAGACATAAACCTATACTCACATATACTGTGCTAAAGCTGCTAGACGGCACTGTGCTACAGCAGAAGCTATACGGCACTGCGCTATAGCTGTTAGCAGCGATACGGCACTGTACTACAGCAGCAGCTATAGAGTACTGTGCTATAGCTGTTAGCAGCTATACGGCACTGCGCTATAGCTGTTAGCAGAAGCTATACGGAACTGTGTTATAGCAGAAGCTATACGGCACTGTGCTATAGCTGTTAGCAGCTATACGGCACTGTGCTACAGCAGCAGCTATACAGTACTGTGCTATAGCTGTTAGCAGCTATACGGCACTGCGCTATAGCTGTTAGCAGAAGCTATACAGAACTGTGCTATAGCAGAAGCTATACGGCACTGTGCTATAGCTGTTAGCAGCTACACGGCACTGTGCTATAGCTGTTAGCAGCTATACGGCACTGTGCTACAGCAGAAGCTATACGGCACTGTGCTATAGCTGTTAGCAGCTATACGGCACTGCGCTATAGCTGTTAGCAGCTATACGGCACTGCGCTATAGCTGTTAGCAGCTATACGGCACTGTGCTATAGCTGTTAGCAGAAGCTAAAGCACTGTGCTACAGCAGAAGCTATACGGCACTGCGCTATAGCTGTTAGCAGAAGCTAAAGCACTGTGCTATAGCTGTTAGCAGAAGCTTTACGGCACTGCGCTATGGCTGTTAGCAGCTATACGGCACTGTGCTACAGCTGTTAGCAGAAGCTAAAGCACTGTGCTACATCTGTTGTCATCTAAGCGTCTCTTACCTCGCATCAGCTGCTGCTTGTGGTTCAGGCAGTCCCGCTCGATGGTGGCAATCTCAAGCTTGTGCTGCTGGATGATCTTCTTCAGAGCCCCGTCCAGCTCCTGTTGCTGCTTCTGCAGGAACTCCTGCTCCTGGAGGAGCCACAGACACAGATAGGGGTGAGGACAAATGGTCGCAATGCACAGGGAGTGAGGACGAAAGACCATGACAGAGAGAGAGAGAGACAGAGAGACAGAGACAGAGAGACAGAAAGAAAGTCAGAGAAGGACAGAAATAGATAGAACGCAGGGTTGTTGACAACGTGTCACAAAATACAAGTTTTGTCCATCGCGTCAACCACCGCGTGATCAGCAATACGACAGAGCACTGCACTACAGAGGCCACAACATCAACTGGAGTCAGCAAGAAGAGACAGTCAGATCATGGATGGCAATGAGGATGGAGAGAATTGGATCAAAGCTTTAAACCACAGTAGAGATAGAGAATCATAATTTGTCATGTCAGACATCTACATACAGTAGTGTTCAGAATATCTATATACATGTATGTAATGTATGGTTTGTGTCCTTCTAATTTAGTCCTTATTCAAGTAGGACATGAAAAATTAGTGAACATATAATCATGGAATAATTATGCTTCCATATACTGCATGTTATTTACTCGTCCACATGTAAAACCCTTTGTTAGATTATAAAATAGGTTATATGTTCATACAAAAGCATATCGTTAGTCTGTCGTTATAGTGTAAAGAACTAACTAACTTAGATGAATGACACTTTGCGTTGACATGTTACTTCTCCCATTACTGCACCTTGTGGTCGTCAACAGTGTCCAGCGAGTCATTATTGAAACAAATAGACCAACGTCGAGAGCTTCTGCGGCCTAGGGCCAGCAGAGAGTATCATGTGAGTCCGTGGACAGCGATCCTAACGGGCGCGCTAGTTGACATTTCACGCTCCTAGCTCGCTCCCTGTGTCCGATGCACTATTATCAGAGGCGCGCGCTCACACACAGTTCAGCTGGTGGGTGTGGTGGAGGCAATCGTGAGCAGGACAGGAGGAGAGGAACATTTTAGCAACACGGCGACAACACTCCAGAAATTAAGTAAACAACAACATTAACAACAGCAACAACAACACTGCCCTCGCTCATGTGTGCTGTTCTCCCTGTGGTCCTCAGGGAAACAGTACACAGTGAGGGAGGGGCCGGGGGTGTGGGGGGTGTGGGGGGAGACTTACATCCTGCATCTGAGCGTTGAAGAGAGCGCATGAGGACAACTGAAAAGACTGTATCATAACTTGGGCCACTGCCTGCGGAGGAGAGCACACAGGGAACCTGCAGTACACTGTCGGCTCAGGAGCACGCACGCGCACGAACACACACACACACACACACACACACACCTATGTTCACACCACACACGATTCATCCTGACTTAATGGTGAGGGGGCCGCTTTATTCGTGTTTTGGTAGTGGGCTTGTGAGTAAAGCGCAGTTCAAGACCAATGTTATCATCATCCATGAAATCATTATTTTGGCTGCTGATCCTTCAGCCTGGCTTTGAACACATGCATGTATTGTAGATTGCCGCCAGCTTGCTGCCTGATCTAAGCATTAGTAAGAACCTTCCAAAAGAAGATAGACAGACATACTGTAAATAAAATACAGCCTTTACATCTTGTTCATAAATGATGCTTGATTGGGGAGAAGGTTGTCTAGACGGTGCATAGGTAATCAAAGGGAATTAAAATGATCTTTTTACTGTATGTGTGTGCATACTACACTAGGAGAGAGAGAAAAAGAGAGAGAGAGAGAGCGAGAGAGAGGGAGAGAGAGAGAGAGAGAGATTTTACCTCCACACTTTTAATGAGTGACAGGTCCTCCTTTACGCGTTTCATGAGGTCTTTTCTCATGTGTTTGGGCGACTGTCCGACTTCTTGAAATACCTAGAGTATGTGCAGAAACTGGCTGCTTTTTTTTTTCTTCTTACTGAAAAGCTATTCAAGGCAGCCAATAATAAAGGAAACGCATGCAATGACCCGCTAGAAGATTCCAGAAGAGACACTGGATCCCAAAGAAAGACACCTTTTGCATTACAGTCAGTCACCTTGATTGCACAATGTCGAGTAGCAGCCTTTCCTGAGACAGAAGATGTTGCTTTAATTACAGGGGTTAGAGTCAGCTGTTTCATGTCAAGAGAAGTTTGATGTAAAGAGATATGCCTCTGAAAGTAGTTTGGCAAGAGATGTTAAGTTTCAGAACCCCTGTTGCCTTACCTTCAATTAATTCCCAAAGCAATTAAATACAGTAGGTAAAGGTCTGAAAAGTACTACAAGTTGTGTACTTTTCTACTCATGCACGTGAGAGTAACTGATGTGAAGAAATGTGTTGGAAAGCTATTAAATACTAAGGTTTACCGGTCAACACACATTTGGATTAATTCATGTTTATTTCGTCAATGGAATGAACATACAGATTTTCCCTATAAAATCTCTATCTTAATTTTGAGCAGAATTCCACTGCAGTTACTCCAGTACAAGATTTTGTTTCCCTATCTGAGCTCCAAATCCCACTGGGAGAAATAAGTCACCAAAACACAGCCGTCCATCACCAAAAGCCACCTCACACACTCATACAATACAGGAAACATGGTTATTTACATCAACAGAAATGGCATAAAAAAACCATACATATTTGAAGATATGGCCTATATTTGAAACACATTCTATTTGATAAAGACTATACAAATCTAAATATTAAAAAAATTAAATAAGAAAATAAAAAAGTGAACATAGTATCTTAATAATCATTAATCCACACTGGAAACATAACTAAAATACAATTCTAAAGGTCTAAAAAGGGCAAGAAACACCACTACCCATACATTAAATGCATAGTATTAACAGCACAGAATTGGATTAAACTCAAATACACCCATAAAATATTAGAAATACTGCAAATAAGTAGAAGCAGCAAAGCAGACTACAGCCATTGATACGCTGGAAAGCACGGCACACATTATGAATCACAAGCCAAGGGAACCATCATTATGGGGTGTCCTGTGCTAAGCCAGCTTCGACTTTCATTAAGTGGTTCTCTAGTAATAACAAACAGACTTGCCACTAGCATGCAATGTTACATGGGAAGCAACCGGAACCCCCAGGGCTGATGAATAATGGATATAGCAACTTGAAGCTAGCAGCAGCTAGCGGGGAGAAAGCCTGCTTCTGTCAGTTACTATAATTTGCGCACATAACCACATACTAGTAGGGCAGCATATCAAAAAGGGGATTACAGTTCAATCTAGTGTCAAAGCCAAGAATGTCACCAGGCAAGAAAACAAACACGCACGTTAGCGTGTTGAACACAACATGGCAGTAACACGCAATGCTTCCTGGCCCGACCTCCACCATTAAGTAAAGGCATGTCCATGCAACAGCAGCTCATGCGAGCACACCACAGCACCCCAACCTCCCCCTTACCTCCCCCTTACCTCCCCCTTACCTCTTTCTTGCGATTCTTCAGCATGTTCTGGAACTTGGAGAGCTCCTTGTCCTGGTCCGCCTTGATGCGCTTGGCCTCGTCCCGCAGCCGGTTGGTGTGGTCCTGCTCCAGGCGCTCGATGGTCTGCTTCTGCTTCTTCTCCATGTTCTCCACCTCCAGGTCGTACTGGCGCTTCTTGCCCTGCAGGGGACAGAGAGCCAGCAGGTCGCGTCACAGGGGAAGAGCTGGCGGTGACCAAAACCGTCATCATATCACCGCCTCATGGGGTACCACACCAGCCCAGGAGAGGTGTAGCGGGAGGAGTTTCTTTTTTTGCAATACCGTATACAGCCACAAGGGGAACTCAGTGCATATCAGTGCAGTGCATGTTGACCACTTAAAAAAGTATAGTCAGTCATTCTGAAGAATATTTTATCTAAAAAATAAAAATAAAAACTCTCCCTTCAACACCATTGGACACACAAAGAGTCAGGGCTGTGCAGAAACACGCACACAATACAGGCAGCTAGCACTAGTGAGTAGGTATTCGCTGGATTAGCTCACAATCGCTGATTGTCCCTTATATTATAATGTGATGCCTTGAAGAGAGAGGGACCATACGAGCAGCGTGGGAACAGAATGGCCTTATGGTGCGCGTTCATCGTGCCTGATCAACCACGTTTGGCCACCTACAGTAGATGTGCAGGTGGTGCTCTGGTCCCATATTTGGCACGTTCTATTTGGATCTATGGATCTATCATTTAACAGAGAGGTTCCAACGGACGGCACTTCCGCAGTCGATTTTTCACCCTTTACGCAGACAAGAACGAACCAGCGTTAAAGGGTATTTGCAGTATAACATTAATTCCCAACGTACTGTTTGGATTCCTCTGAGGCTACAATGGTATTTCTGCAGCAGACTGTTTTGGGGTAAATTTACTTTGTTTCAGGTCATACACGGTAGATATAGCTGTCTGGGCGCTGCATATCGAGCGAAACTAAAGCCTACAGCCTCGCAATCGTTCTGAATGTGTCCGAGTAGCATCTGAACTTTGCAATGAGCGATCGTGTTGATGGCTACACGGGCGTGACTTGAGTGTGCTGACAGCGAAAACAACCAGATTACCCGAGTACCTGCCCTTTACAAACAGTTTCAACGTACGACTCCCCAGATGGAGTTGTGACAACAATCCATCTGGCACGTCAGGTTACCGCTTATCATCCTCCACAGCAAAGTACCGTTGGTGACACGCCCACTTAAGAGACCAGAAGCGTTCCATTAGTGCTTCCATTGAAATGCATCACAATGCTACATCCGCCCTTCTTTGATTGCACCAGGTCTCACGATGAGGCAGCAGCAACAGCTGGTGTCGCCCCTGCCTTAGCCC
>JAODLL010000001.1:624240-653512 GCA_026546735.1 Forbesichthys agassizii | reverse complement strand
GTCACGCTGGTCAGGTTGCTAGGTGGTTCATGTTGGACGCTGTCACGCTGGTCAGGTTGCTAGGTGGTTCATGTTGGACGCTGTCACGCTGGTCAGGTTGCTAGGTGGTTCATGTTGGGCGCTGTCACGTTGGTAAGCTATTTATTTGACTTTTTTAGCGCGGTTTTTATGATAATTCATATTTGGAACAATAATACTAACCGTCGGGAATTTTACCATGATTTATTGTGAAACCAGTAACCATTACATCCCTAAATATATACTTGTTTACTCTTGCCTAGTCTATGTATATGGTGTACATACCTTTTGCCTGTTGTTTGATTCTGCCTTGCCTTCTTCCTCTGTTGTACTGGTGCCTGCCCTGTGGGCTGTCCTGGTTACACTGCCCTGTTCTACTGTAAGCCTGTCTATGCCTTTGGCTCCAAGCTAGATGTGTGACACACACAGCATTAACAGAAAACACATCTACATATAGATCCCATATACATGTATGTATTTGTGTGTGTGTTATAAACCTATTGTTTGTTTAATTCAGTATGTGTACTCTATATGCATGTATATGTATGGTATTATGCGTATGGACTGTGGTCCGCCTCTGTGATAGTATTCCTTTTTTTTCATACCTACCATTTTGCAGCAATGAGGAGGATGTTACGGCGGTGACTGACAGCAGTGGCAACACCCTCCGCATCCGCAGAGACACCAATAGGATGCCTGTACGCGTGGTCGCCCCTGACAACCAGGTGAGATGATCTGAGAATGTGGCAGAGCTTCAGGTATAGCTTCCATTGCTGAATGTTGTGCTAATGTTGGTCAACAAAAACACCCATGTATTTAGTCACAAAACTCTATACACTATTTACGTTTTATATATAATATAATATATAAGGTGTCCCACTGTAACAGGTATTAAAGAATGCACACTACATATGAGAAACTCTTATAATATAGGGAGCTGTCAATCAAGTGTGGTCTGTACATGCACACACAGTCCCGACGAGGTTTAAGCAGACACACGATCTGTGTTCTATAATAGTAACCACTCTTTTTATGTACTCAGATATAGTGGATGCTTGACAGGACATAGGGTGGCAGTGGGTGAGAGATGATCATTGGTTCATGCATGGTACGGCTGACATCTAGTCTCAAATGTCCATACTATTATCTACGGCCGTGGTTTAGGTGTGACGTCTCAATGTTTTCACTCTTCTCCCCACGTTTCTACTGCAAGACTAGATTACAACAGACTCTGCTGGGTCACAGCTTCGTCCAATCACATGCAACGTTTTTTTTAAAAAAAGCGGCTCCCCAGATGAATGTGTCTCAACAGACTCAGATATCTGGTGTGTCAAGTTTTCTGACACCACCGTTGGTATATCAATGTGTGTGTGTGAATGGGAGAATGGGAAGAAATCTGTTCAGTGCTTTGAGTAGCTTGAAGGTTAGAAAAGCAGTGTTTGTATTTACTTTATAATAAATTTGCCATTTACTGTTCCAGTTGGTAGTAATATGTAGGTCCACAGTGTCTATTCATGTCCCACAGTTAGTTCATTAGTAGTAACGTAGTTACGTGCAGTAGTAATGTACATAATGGAAAAACCTAAATCTATCTTGCTCCTACAGTACGACAACACTAACTTTGTTTGCAGGTCATCTGGTTGACCATAGGCACTAACGGAGGTCTGAAGACGCTAACAGCGCAGGGCCAGGAACTGGTACTGTTCAGTTACCATGGAAACAGTGGCCTGCTCGCCACTAAGAGTATCCAGATTGGCTGGACAACCTTCTATGAGTAAGTACTGTGCTTCTGGTCGAGAGCCTGGCAGCAGGACACATCCAGGGACTAGTTGTTGGACGCTCACACACACGCAGGCACAAACACACACATGCTAAACAAACAAGGGGAAACCGTATCACTCAATGTTGTTAGCAACAAAGCATTTAATAATATTGGTCCATATTGGTTCATGTTGAATGCTTTCAGGCTGCAAACACACAGTAAGCATTGAAATGGCTTGGTTCAAGCCAAAACCTGTTTATTCATCCATCCTCCTCCTCCCTGTGTAGCTATGACAGCGAGGGGCGTCTGACCAATGTGACCTTCCCCACGGGTGTAGTGACCAATCTCCATAGCGACATGTCATCAGGGGCCGTCGCTGTGGATATAGAGACATCAGGGCGGGACGAGGACGTGTCCATCACAACCAACCTCTCATCAGTAGACTCATTTTACACACTTGTGCAAGGTACACAGACCACATGAAGATTGTGTGCGTGTGTTTGTGCAGGCGTGTTTGTGTATGTGTGTGAGTGTGAAAAGAGTCTTCTTTGTGAATAGAGCCTAAGCCTATAATTGTAGATTCCTTAGGCTCCTAGTAGCATATGTGTGCCACATGTTTGTTTTATGTTTCTGGGGGTTATCAATCCCCTCTGTGCTGTTTCATTATTTATAAGGCCATAAACACTGATCAATAGTCACACACACACACACGCTAAAACAAGATACATAATTAAAGCCACAATCTGCAAGGTAGCTATTGGATTCTAAATGCAATTGTATACTGGCCTTTTAAGACTGCATTTAGATATGCAGTTGTTTAGAGTCACAGATGACTGTGAAGGCCTGTGCCTTCAGATGTGTTATGAATGTGCTAGTCAATTCAATTTTCAATACACACTGGCAGGAAGATTCCTGTCCTTTCTAACCTTTACTTTAAAGGCACATTGACCATTAGATTAGTTCTTTATTTAAAAACATGCCCATTCGAATACTGTCTAAAAGCCCCAAAATCAATGCACTTGCAAGCTTAATTGTCCTGTTGAACTGCATAATTAACAATTAGTTTACATGTACAATAGAATAGGATTTGGTTATTACCTTCAGCAAATGTTTTTTGGATGGAGAATTTTTCACTACAAAAATGAATGTGCTTACATCTAATTCAATTTTCACACCAGCACTTTGAAGTTTGGTTAATTCTGACTCTCAACAATAACTTTGACAGAATTTAGTTTCGGTACGGTCCCAAACGAACTCTTGACCGGCTCGTTTGTGGTGATCTATGGCGTCACATCAATGTCAACACTAGAGTGAGCAAAAACACAATGCCAAAAAAAATAAACCACCATGCTTTTTGCATCTCACTTACGAGCACAGAAAGATTTGCGTTTAAAATATTGCTAGGTTTATATTACTGTATACAATATACATTTAAAGTAATCTTTATACTGTAGTTATTGGCTTTGTTTACAATGTGATTTATTCAGTATCACAATTTTCTGAAAACAGTTGTCAATATGCTCTACACAATATGTATTCTAGTAGTCAAATGTAATTTAGACATGCAGATTAATTCAGGGAGCATTTCCTTTCTCTTCATTCCTTTTGCAAAAACGTTATTAAGCAAAAGACAGGTGTAAACTCCAAGGGAGAAATGAGTAATGAGCCTCAATCATTTTGTTACTGTGCATCTGAGGGCTTCACTAGGTGGTTAGTATCCTTAAATAAGCCCAACGAATGTGGAAAAGCACCAACAAACCTGTGAACCGGTGTAGGTTGTTTGCCTGATAGCAAAGCGCTATTGATTGGAGTAAGTTATTCAAAGCCACCCACCAACTAACTACAGTTTTTCTCTCCTTCTCCCTCAATTCACATACATTATGTAATATTACAGTATATGCTGTATCTTCTCTATAGGGTACAGCAGCGTTTAGAGAGGACCTTGTTATAATGCTTAGTGCCTACAGAACTGCTATTAGACTAGGGCTGGACAATAATTCAATATCAAATATAATTTTTTTCAATAACCGGTGATATGGTTTTTAAACTTATTTTTGTTATTTCGATAAGCTTAATGACATGCGCAGAATTCAGTTGTATTCAAGGCATACTATGTGCATTGATGACTTGCACTAGACACACAGCCAGTGCCAATACTGTAACAGAAAGGATTAATATTAAGTATTATGACATCTTCCACGTCTTCACGTCTTCTGTTAAACTGCTAGCTTACCGTACTAGCTGGCTGGTCTAATTCATGAGATCTTTCCAGAGCCAGTCACAACCGCTACTGACCCCTACTGGTGGACATACATATAGCCTTCCTTAATTATAGATAAATAATTTCACATTTCTTTTTTGTATGAAGGCTAAAAGGTGAACATTTATTTGTACCTTTTTTATATCTAAAATGTTATAGCTATAGATTTCATAGACGTGGCAAATTCATTTTTCAGACGTTTGTAAGTACTCCGTTGTGGGTATTTTAAGCAGTTTTTCTGAGGCTTATATTGTTCATATCGATATCAGAATTATATCGTATCGACCAAAATTTAGAAATGTATCATGATATACATTTTGGCCATATCGCCCAGGCCTATATTCGACCAAGCATAATTTACAACAAACGTATGAATTTTGAATAATATAACCTGCATGGTTCTATCATTTAAAAACCAAGATTTAATTAATTGTATTAAGTGTAATTAATTGATTTATATATAGCCCTTATCACACATTGTTCTTGGTAAATTACCTGCATGGCTAGTTAGAAACTAACTAGTGATTTTCTCTATTTACAAATGCAGCTCCATACAGGTACATTTACCTCTTGTGCCTGCTCACACATGCCATGGTAATACCGGTATAGTTGTAATATAACATTGTGTGTGCGTGTGTGCGCATGTGGTGTGATAACTACATAATCCTACCATCAGTCAAATTATTTTAAAAAATGATTAAAATTGGGTTTTAAAGTCAATATCCAACATCTTCTATTCTTATAAGAAAGTCATGACCTTGAGAGGGTGCCGCAAATATACTATAGTTTATTAGGTTGTAGCAGCCATTAGAAATGAAGTCATAGGCGGGCCATAACCTATGTAGAGGGTAACAGCTAATATGGCCTTCTAAATAATAAAACACATTGGAGCAAACTATATTATGATGAATAATTTAACACAATGTATCTGTAATCGAGGACTACAGAAAAGCCATTCAATATAAGAATATGTTATTTGATCATCTACAGTATGTGGCACATAATTCATGTGCTGTTCCTGGGTAGAGGGACATAACACTGATCCACAGCCTCTCGGAAGTACAGTATATTGATACAGTAATAGTTAAAAGCATAACAACTGGGTGTGAGTATACTTAAGAAAAGGTGAACCAGGCAGGGGAAGAGCTTCTGTCTCTGCTGCACATCAGGTCACCTGACCATTAGCATATGCGTGGGAGGTCAAGGCTAACTTAATGAACAGCGGATGGCGGATGCCAACACCTGCTCTGCACTCCATCTCCTTTTTTTAATTTGAGCCACTTTAATGTATCCTCCAGCAACCCCCATCCACCCATTTTTACATCAAATGACAATAATGACCATTATTGTCAGTGGTTGTAGATTGACTGTGTTGTCTCGCTCCCTGCAGACCAGCTTCGGAACAGTTACCAGGTGGGAAATGACCATTCTCTGAGGGTCATCTACGCCAATGGGATGGACA
The DNA here is from genome assembly GCA_026546735.1 of Forbesichthys agassizii. Taxonomy (NCBI): domain Eukaryota; kingdom Metazoa; phylum Chordata; class Actinopteri; order Percopsiformes; family Amblyopsidae; genus Forbesichthys; species Forbesichthys agassizii. The sequence continues at coordinate 648,010 of JAODLL010000001.1, read as the reverse complement.
CGCACTACCAAACAGAGCCACATATTCTAGCAGGTATGCAGCATTGGCCAGGGCATGCTGAATGTATCATCTAAACTGATAAGAGGCTGCATGCCAAAAGACATCAGTAGGCAATTAAAGACCCTGGGGGTAATATTCAGCTCATTACGTTCTATTGATTTACTCTACATACAGAATGTTCCTACATATTTAGCACGAAGAAAGCCATAGTAATTACATACCTTATGTGGTCACTTGAGCCTATTGTATGGCAATAAATATATAATGCACAAATACCATTGTTTATGGTATTTTGTTTATTTTCCTTTTTCACAAATACCATTGTTTATGGTATTTGTGAAAAAGGAAAATAAACAAAATGTAAAGGTTAATAATTTTGATTCTAATAATTTGTCCATAAAACATCTGAGTTGCCACTGAGATAATTTTCCTTCCTATCATTTACAATGAATCATTAATTAAATTTCACTTTGGCTTCACCTGGCTTTACATATTAAATATGATTATATATATATATATAAATTAATTCATATATATAAATATTGTGTGTTGGCACACCAGGTGCTGCCAACCCCACCGTAGCGCGACGCAACATGACGCTGCCAGGAGAGAACGGACAGAATCTAGTGGAGTGGAGGTTCCGGAAGGAACAGACAAGAGGGAAAGTCATTGTTTTTGGGAGAAAACTCAGGGTGAGTGTTCTCTGCCGAATTGAGCTGTTCAGCAGGAATCACGAGTTAATAACCATCTGTAATGTTTCTGTAAAGCTGTCTCCCCTCTTTCCATTGTTGATATTACGGTAAGGAGTTAGTGTGTTGCACATAATTAAGCTGCACACAAATCAGTATCAGGTCAGAAGGTTGTCCATTTTGTCACTCAACACTGTCAAATTACAACACTGATATTGAGCTCTTAAGGACCTCAAACAAGTATTATTTTCAATTAATTCATTAACAGAAATGCCTACAAATTCTAGTGTGCAGTACCTTCTCCAACACATCTCAATTTCCAATGCTTAGTTCCTGTATTTATTTTTAACTGTGTCTGTATTGAATGAGATTCATTGTTTAATCATCATTCCTGGGGTGTATCCTGTCCATATTGAATACCTGTCTAAGTCCTGTCACATACATTACTGTAGCTCACTGCACACAGGATGGCATCCCCCGGCTCTGATAGAACGTAGGACACGACCTAACATGTAAACAGAATCACTGTGTTAACTATCGCTCCACAAACACATTCTTAATTGTGCATTCACACCAGAGACCAGATTATCTTGTTATGGTGAATACCTAGCCACCATCAATAATATGATCTCTCTGACAATGCCCATCAAGCTGTGTAGGGATGTCAATGTTATATATTATACACATTGTGATGGGCTGAAGCATGGGATGGCTATACAAAGAAAATGAAGTCATTTGTGTTATACAAAACCGTAAAATTTATTTGTGCTTTGCCTCATGTGCTGCATATCATATTGCCAGTAATGCAGGTATTCAATAATTATCAACCATTTTTAAATATAATAACAATAGCATATACAATGATATATAAAATCTTAATCATGTAAACCCATGACACGTTTTATGAGACTTTCTTTTCAAAGACGTCATACTCTATCTTGAAGCTATATGTAAATGATGCACCTGATAGATGACACTGAGAGCGAGGTACAAAGCATTTGCCCATAGCAATATGTTTACACTATCAAACCAAATGTACACTGTCATGTTAATGCTTTAGCTGTCAGCTTCGGTGTATCTGCTGAATACTAAAGTGTCCTGGATTTCTCTAAGATCATCCCACCTGCACTAGACTGCAGTGTAGCTGGCCCTCACTCCAGCTAGAGGGCAAGAGGAGAAGCAAATCATTCCAAGCCCACTGTAAAATGATACATATTTAATGCTACAGGGATGGACGAGTGGCAACACCTGACAGTCATCTGAACCCCCCAGAAACAGCATGATCCCAGAACTCACAAATTCTTTAGCGTAGATACGGTTTCTCTTAGCCAATATTTGATTCTACTCAGTTGTGACTATAACATGATGCAAACAAAGGCAATTCAGACATGGTCAACATTTGTACATTTCCAGGATTATTCATATTACGACATATTACTAGAAAGCAGAGAGCACAGAAAATCACAAATGCTAACGTAAGAATTGCAGGTCAAATGTTTGTAGTTACTACAGTAGCACAATAATATACATGTATGTAAACATACATTAACGTCAGACACCAGTTGGAAACGTTTAATCATCTTTATAAAAACCTCCTTACCACTCATCCCGGGTATACTTACAGCAGTCAAGGGGAGAAAGACGTTAAGAAATTCATCTTTGCCTTGTTTCATTAATGAAGTGGAATAGACTGTGAGCCAAGGTCACAGTTGATTTCATCAGTACTGACATTACAAGGGGCAGTGACAATCTGCAAAATGATTGGCTTCCCCTCCATATCAGATGGCATCATTCGGCATGGTTATTGGCTGCCATCCCAAGAGTCTAATTTTTCTCAGCTAACCACTGTCATTTATTTAATATTTTTTTGGCTACTGTCCTCTCTTAAATACACCTTGCTGTCTTCACCCTGCTTCTAATTCCCAAATGACCAACAGTCCAGACAAAAAAGTAGCAAAATATGACTTTTGAATGTTTTCCAGGAATACTTTCTCTGTAATGAAACAGGTCTATAGAATAGTGATTGTCCATCTCCTGGTGTTTCACCTTGTTTCAAGGATGCTGTAGATGAATTAAGCTGCATACCACGGCCTATCTGTCTTAGCAAATTATGTTTTGAACAAACAGCGTAACATTTAGAAAGCGATAATGACCTTGGTGATGTGCTTAATTTAATGTCGCAATGGACCAGTAAATTAATTTTACATGGATGAATGTTAGCCAGAAATTGTTTCAGACTATGAGATGCGAGATACGATTCAGATTCGTATCCACATAGTATTTAGTCAGAACGTTTCTTGGTATTTTAAGCTTTTACAACTCACATTTAAGAGTAGAGCAGGTAGATCCTCTCTGGATAAAAAAGCACAATAATTACAGTACATTACATATTTTAGATTTACAAAAGACATAATGTTCATTGTGCATTTAGTTAAACACACTGACCACATTTCTGTTGTCCCCATTTCTTAATGATGAGTTTATCTGATATAATTCACAATAAGCCAATACATTCAGTATCTTTGTGGCATGCTACCATCACAAAACACACTTACTTACTATACCTTCCAGGCATGTGATGTGATCTCCCCCTCCCATTCTACCACCCCCCACCCCATACACCCTGCCAGGTGAACGGTAGAAACCTGCTCTCGGTCGACTATGACCGCTCCCTACGCACAGAGAAGATCTACGATGACCACCGGAAGTTCCTGCTGAAAATTATTTACGACACCCAAGGTCATCCGACACTTTGGGTGCCCAGCAGCAAGCTGCTGTCTGTTAACTTAACATATTCCAGGTGAGCCTGGAATTTACCTTAACCTGGCTTTACCTCCCACAACTGTCTGACCCTATTTCATTGGTATCTGTATATCCTATAACAATTATGTTGTCTGTAGCCTACTCCAATTGTAATAATAGCATTACTGATATTTCATGTAAAGATTTGGTTCCCATAAAGAAGCAGAATATAAAAATAATATACATATGAAAAGAATATACAGTAGAATATTCATACAGTAGAATATACAGTAGAATATTTATATTTTCTGTGAGCCTGACACACTAGAACATTATCGACAGGTTCTCGAGGCTACTGAGCTTTGCAGGCGAACTTGTTTGACAACATAAGGGGAATATTGGACCTTAACTTAAAGCACGTCTCATCTGTCAGTGATGGCGAGAGAGCGGATTCAGTTGTTTTGATCCATGGAAACAGTGATATGTTGATTTTGAGTTAACTTGAGAATGCATACTGCATGTAGAGACATGGCTGTGCAAACATGCATGTTCATTATGGCATGTGTGTGTGTGCGTGCAGTACAGGCCAGGTGACAGGCCTACAGAGAGGTCCAACCACAGAGAAGTGGGAGTACGACAGCCAAGGCAGAATCGTATCTCGCGTCTTTGCCGATGGAAAGATGTGGAGCTACACGTACCTGGATAAGGTACACACATACTGTACTGTGTGTCTTTATACATACTCAATTCTGTTTTCTCTCTCTGTCCCTGGTCTTGGCTGTGTACATAATATATATGAGTGGTGGATGTTACAAATGAAATCAAAGCGAAAGTAGAAAATCTAAATCACTGTAGACAATTCAATGTAATTCATTTTTACATTTAAACTCCAAATTAAATTACACAAATGTCTCAATTCAAGAGTGATTACTTTAAAACTGACAAATTACATTTTGATTCTTGTTGTCGTATTTATTTTGTCCAGTATTTTATATTTCAGCCTCATGGTATTTCATTTGGCATAATTTTTATGTAGAAAGAGTTTGCTTTTAGGTTGTTAAAATCAGATCCCTTGTCAATCATAAGCCCCGTTCATCCACGTCATCTGCCTGCCTTGATCCAGCTCGAATAGGTAACCCTAAGCCTTGTAGTTCTGAAAGTTTAGAACACCAAGGTTTGTCATTAATTTTTAATTTTTAATTAATTTGACTTATGCTTGGTTGACTTATGCTGCACTGAAAAGTAAAAGAAGTAATGCATATGGGTATATGGTCCATATCAAATAGTATGACATACTTATTGCACTGCAGACTACATGCATCTGTTGTTCATGTACAACCGCAGAACATTCCCTGGTTTCTTGGGAGACTAGTGGAATTTCCCTGGTTTCCCTGGAGCCTACCACTGCTCCATATGCAAATAGGAGCTGGAGAAGTGAGAGGAAAATAAAAGCGTGACAAATGTGCTAGAAAGAGCTCAATTTTAGGAGGCACCTCCGTCTTTCAAATCCACTGTGTGGGAAGGAACATTTTGGATTAAGTGTTTAATACAATGATTAGGGCAAGAAAACTATAAACAAAAAGCCGTGGTCTACTGGCTTTGCTTGGCCAATCATTCCTTCACCAGCCATGTCACTTGCAGGTGGAGCAAGGAGTCTTCTCATGAGCAAAAACATAATATTAATACAAATTAACATTATCATTAGCATATCCCTTCCCACACACATTTCACCAACAAAGTAATTCCTGAGCTCTACATAAGTTCACAGGGAGGCATAAAGAGTTACCGAAGCTTTTCTTAAAAACACGTACCACTCACCCAACGTGTGCATGTGTGCAAGTCTTTATTATGCTATAGGCTCTACAGCCACGCAAACAGCCACTCTTACAGTGTTTACACACGTTAACACTCAGGCACACCCTATGTGGTGCATGCGAGCGCACACACACACAGAGCAAAGCAGTGTGCAGATGTTGAACAGTGTAATGGAGGTATTCTCCCCTGTGTAAATGTGTGAGTATCAGACATTAAGTGAGGCGCTACAAGGGCCACACTTAAACACCTGCCTCAGACAAAGAGGAGGAGGAGAGTAAATGAAACCAGGGGAAGAGGAGATAAGAAATGGACTTTAAAATAGCTCCCCTAGCCGGTTCAAAATGAGAGGAGGCGACGGGAGGAGAGAACGGAGAAAGGCACTGAGGAGGGCAGGATATTGCCTCCACATCAGATCTGTTCTGCCTTTGTTATCCTGGGGCAAAATGACACCTGGGCAGAATGACTGAGGCACAAATAAGACCACAATGGCCAATGTTTGTGAAGGGATGCGGAGAGTGATCTGCTGCTGGTGTCCTGTGTCATTGGCATGGCTGTTGTTGGTCAACTAGCAATATGCCTGACCCTTCCTAAACCTCAGTAGTCATTAGAGAGAGGCCTGTACTATACTGCACCCTACTGTAGCATTTGTTGCAGAAATAATGTTACAGAAGAAGCAAAATAAGCACAGTAGGGAAAAAAATACTTCCACTGCAAAAATAGCATGTTTTATTTTGATTGGTTAATCAAGCATTCAATTAGTTGTTATCCATAATACCAACGTTGCTACATAGGTTGTGAATTAATTTAATATCCCTCCGCGGCGCCACCCCACACAACGAAATGCTCTGTGAAACAAAGCAAAGTACTACAGTTTTGTTGATGTGAGTTTATGTTCCTACTTACATGGGTTGTGTAGAAGTATCAGATACTTTTTTTCAACACGCACAGAGAACAGTAAGCTAACAAAATGCAAAAAGATATTTTGTGAATTTCATTTAAAAAAGTATATTAGCTTACAATTAGCTTGCAATTGCTGACTATACCTTTAAATGGTTAAGTTAAGTATGAGAATGATTTCTACCAGGTTAAAATAGTATTTTAATACCCATGGAATTAAAATTAATTTACAAAGATTTTGGTCATTAAAAAATCTTGTATTTGTTTTTGTTTTACGTTACAAATTAAATGAGTCAGTGTGAATCTAGTCAATGTGTTTTCCTGTCACAATGCCTTACTGCCCTGTCGTTCAAAAAGTTTGACGAAGTAAACTTCCAGTAATGGTTGTTTTTCTCAATCTTGTAGAAGAAGTGACAGAGAGCGAGAGCGAATGAGGGGAGCCGAGCGCGACAGGAAACTCCCAAACTTTTTTTGTTTGTTATATTGTTTATGTTTTGAGTGACAGTTTGTCAAAAGCAAGAAGCAAGTGCAAAAGACAGTGAGAGATAAGTTGAAGGGAAAAGAGAGAGCGATTAAAGTGATAAAAAAAAAGATAGACAGAAGCCGTGTTTCCCCATGTGAGTGTTAAGACACTTTCCCTTTCCCCCTTCATCTGTCACTTTTCTGGTTGAAGACACTCAATGGGATTCTCTGCTCACAAGAAAAGAGTGTGTCAGGAAGAAGTTATCTACTATGAATAATGACACACGCACACATATCAGAAGGTACTTCAATATGCAAAGGACAGATGGAGCATTTGGTTAGTGGCATAAAGTGTTATTTTAATCATTTGACAGCATTTATAAATATAGTTATTATACAATCATGTACAGCAGTGTTTAATTTGAATAGTGTCAAATTCATTATGTTCAGCTATGTCAGGTGTGTGTAGGAGAGAGTCAGCACCCTCCATATACTTTTTGAGTGCTCAACAATAAATCTGTTTACATGAGGGGTCCTGTGACCCAAATACAAAAACAATGTGCAATCTGGGATGTCATCTAGACCTTAAACGTTGTCTAAACCGCCTATCTCCGTGCTAAGCATTGGCCAGATCAATTGTATGAATGGCCATTTAATTGTTTGCTAGCCAGATCCCTGCCATAGTGTGGTAGGAGATGCTGTTACAAGCAGCAGACAGGCTCCACTAGCACACCACAATGCTATATGCATGGACTCAAAACATTTTAGTTTAAAACAGGAGCACACCACAGTATGAATAAACAGCGTAATAAATCTCATTCCACGCCGCTTGTTTTTTTGTTGCTTATTTGCTATGGTTTTGTTTTCCTGCATGTGATTTATAGAAATGTGGATCCCATTGCTCTACTGCCTAAACAGCATAGTCATGAAGCACAATTAAATAAAGCTTAAAAATGTGTCTTTTTCACAAATATAATAGTCACATGTATATTATTTGTCAGAGGAAAGACAAAGCAGACAATCTCTCAGCCTTTCAAATCCTAACAGGGAGCGCATGAGCCTACATTAGCTACCCTAAGAGTTGACGGTTGTAACAGTACCACTGGTGACAGTGATGGTGGGCTCCTAGTGACAGGTTCCCTGTGTGTGCACCCCTCTCTACCAGTCCATGGTGCTGCTGCTCCACAGCCAGCACCAGTACATCTTCGACTACGACTCTGGAGACCGCCTGTCAGCCGTCACCATGCCCAGTGTGGCCCGCCACACCATGCAGACCGTGCGCTCCATAGGCTACTACCGGAACATGTACAGCCCCCCCGAGAGCAACGCCTCCGTCACGGTGGACTACTCTGAGGACGGACAGGTGTGTATGCCCACCGCCATGTTACTTATCCATACGTCGATATTAAGGAATGAACATGTATGTCAGTTAACATCCTCCTCTCTTTGTCTTTCCCACCAGCTCTTGAGAATAGCTCACCTGGGTACCGGCCGTCGTATCCTCTATAAATACCGCAGACAGGTATTATTCATATCATCATCTATTACCTATTGTGTATACAGTATACTGTATCTGGTTTTTAATATTGTAAGACATACTACAGTGTTTAATGGGGAGAAAGAAGGAGTTTTAATTTACTATATATAATTGTATCCCATGTTGCTCATAGATACTGTGCATGTCTGGAATAAAACACTGGAGCTTTCAGATGAGAGACTTATCCAGTAGCACCCTAGTCTCAGCCTCTTCCATCCATTAGCACTACTCTGTGCTGAACATCTGATACATAAGCTTACGAAGTGGGGTAGTAGATTTTCATTGGCTGTTAGCATTGTCACTCATCTCTGTAACCCAAGCCTATTTATTTAACAGATTTACAAGACCTCCAAACAGTCAGACCTGTGTCATTACATTTCCCAACTAATTCCTCAGTATAAGTTTATTAATGTCCGATTTGGTCATTGAGCTATGTAGTTGGTCATTGTGCATGTCAATCAAACTGCCTCTTCTGTCAAGTATAGGCGGGCCCTGTGAGACTAGTAGCACCCTAACCAGTAGCCCCACTTAATGGCATTTAGTGTCTGTTTTTAAAAGTCAAAATGATCATCGCCCCCCTCCTCAGAACAAGCTGGCGGAGATCCTGTATGACTCCACACGTGTCAGTTTCACCTACGACGAGACAGCGGGCGTCTTGAAGACAGTCAACCTGCAAAGCGAGGGCTTCATCTGCTCCATCCGCTACCGGCAGATCGGCCCGCTGGTGGACCGCCAGATCTTCCGCTTCAGCGAGGATGGCATGGTGAACGCACGCTTCGACTACACTTACGACAACAGCTTCCGAGTCACCAGCATGCAGGCGGTCATCAACGAGACACCGCTGCCCATCGACCTGTACCAATTTGACGACATATCGGGCAAAGTGGAGCAGTTTGGCAAGTTCGGAGTCATTTACTACGATATTAATCAGGTGAGAGGTCCGACCCTGCACACTGTTTGGCCTGTACATTTCACTTAGATGTATGTTGCACTGCTGTTTAAAGGGACTCTCCTTTACTTGTTTCTGCCTTTGCCTTTGTGGTAGAAACAATATGTAAGTTCAGTCCACTCAGTGTAGCCCTCTGTTTCCATCGTTCATAAGCTTACTCTTTTCTCTAGCCTGCCACCCCACCTAAAGCTGCCTTTGTGTCACACCTTTGTGACAGTAGTGTCAAGCATCTAAACAGTGAGCGGGGGCAAAGCGATGTGTTTCTGGGGCACTCGCTGTAACAGAATCACAAGTGTAACATTAAAGCAATATAACACAAGGTGATTTGGCCTACTACCTGCTAAAGTCTTTCCAAATGCATGTCTCCTAGGAAAGGATAGACGGAACTAAATACATGTGCCCCCATGCATCCAAACTCTGGGGGGAAATTCGAACTTTATCTGGTAGGGACTGTAGTGTAGGGACTGTAGTGACTTGTCCCTACCAATATTATGAGGCCATTAAATGGTCCCAACCAATCATTTCTCTAAGTGACATGCCATTTTCTTATGAATAAATAAATGAATGAATTAAAACCACAGAAAACCTCACCCGAAAGGATTGGCAGGATTCTGTTGGTGGTAGTGCATAGCTGTATTTAGTTGGTGGAGCGATTTGTCTGGTTAGTTCTGATAAACAGCGAGACTCCGACCAACTAAAACTTACGCAATTGGGATGTGAACTTGGATAAGTGGCGTTCTGCCATGCAAAATTGGTAAGATGTACTGTATGTGATTCAAGAGGGTTTGAGATTCACCGGAATAAATCAGGTGAAGGTCTGTATGTAAATTAAATTTGCATTCAGTCAATATACAGCACCTCCGCACCACATCTGTGGTAGGCCTATGCATACAGTATGTGCTTGCTGCAGTAGTCGATTGGCAGTAGCATAGACAAATGCTTACCAAATTTCAACCTAATTCATTTAATGTCAAGGTTTGGGTTTATGTTGTTATGTTAAGGTTAAGCAGCCAGGTACAATGATGTCAACACAGACATTATTATAAATTGGATACATGTTCATGAAATGGGATATTTGACTTAAAGGGTGCCTTTAGGCTGGTTCTGTTATGCTGGATGATATCACAGATTAGTGTCTCTCAATTTCACTCTGGGACATATTGCCACAATATATAGAGGACTTACACCATGAAATTTAACATTTCATTTGAGGATGTACAGTTTTTGTATTTTATTTAAATACAATCATGAATCAATGTCTCACCATGTTAAGTTACTTGATGAGCAATATATTTTATAGACAAAAAGAAGCTTTTCAAATGTCTGCCAGCAAACTATGCTCATATACAAATGACAGTGACAAATCAGCCAATTTCATGGCTGCGTTTCTAGTGAAGCCAATTAAGTCTCAAACTTAAAATAGAATATGTCAGCACCACTCCATCAAATACTATCTTTACAAACATATTGAATGCATGAAGTGATGTTCTACGGAAACCTTTCTCAATATGATGTTACCCTCAGGGATGTGATTTCTGCTTATTAATGGCAGGGTCAGTCATTCTTGCTAACTTTGAGCTCAAATAAAAACAGCATTGCTCTGCGGTCCTTTGCGGTCCGCCGTGGTCCTCCACAATGCATATTGAAAATGCATTGTGAAGCAAAGCATAGTACTACAGCTTTGTTGATGTGAGCGGTATTCGCCACTTTATTGATGTTACTATTTACGGAGCCAGGGCTGTGTTGAAGTATCAGATTCTTTTTTCAACATGCACAGAGAATGATAAGCTAACGAAATGCTGAGAGACATTTGTTGAAGAATGACAAAAAGTGTACTAGTTTACATTTAGCTTGCAATAACTGACCTTTAATAAGGAAATAATGATTTTCCAACCTCGGAACAAGCGATTTAGGTGAATCGTGTACACCTAAAGTTACTTTTATTAAATAGGGTTGGTTTATAAAGACTGTATCCTAAACATTTAGCATAAGAGTAGCTTTCTAAATGTCCTGTCAAGAACCTCTAAGATATGATTTTTGGCACGAGGCTCGAGCGGCATATAAACTTTGTGTATGAAATAACTTAATCTCGGAAATGGACCTAGACCTCTGAAAACGTTTAACTTTATCCTGACTGCCAGGACAGTATCAGTGAACTTTGGTATGTGAAACCTGAAGTCAAATGATCCTTCACAACCTGCCAGTTTTACCACGTCGCCGTGGCAATTACAAGATGACTTCTCAAACTGGCGCTGATGCTGGCCTTCGGCTGCATGTCTTCTGTGACTGCCCAAAGTTGCGACACGTTTTGCATTTAGTTGCAAAAAGAAATCTACCAAAATATTTTATTTATGTTGGGAAAAGTTAATATTTAATTAACTAGATAATACTTTAATTTTTTTAAAGTGAATATGCCTAACAATGCATAAAGGCAATCTCTTAATAGACCCATATCAATTGCACCGATGTTATTTAAACTGTATATGAATGAGAGAGAGGCTATTTAATATGGTTCTACAGTATGGCTGCAGCCATATCAAGGAAGGAGTTCTACAACAAGCAATAAAACTAATTGTCTGAAATGGAAAGAGGTAATTTAGTTTAGCAATAACATGCATATGGATCACTTGTGCTTCTCTTTGCTGGAAGTGTGGATTTGTGCATTGTATGCAACATTCTTGTAATGCGTGCATGTTTGTGTGTTCATGCAGAGGTAGAATTATTGCCTTTTCAAAGTTCCCTACTCAAACACTAAAACATATGTAGCCTATTTTGTGCCCTGATGGTATTTTGTGCACGTGGATACATTTCCCTGCCTATTGATCCTTGGCCAATCACATGCCTGTACCCTCTGCTACCTACCACCAGATCATCTCCACAGCGGTCATGACCTACACCAAGCACTTTGACCAGCATGGGCGCATTAAGGAGATCCAGTATGAGATCTTCCGCTCTCTGATGTACTGGATCACCATTCAGTACGACAACATGGGCAGAGTCACCAAGCGTGAGATCAAGATCGGACCCTTTGCCAACACCACCAAATATGGCTACGAATACGATGTTGACGGACAGCTGCAGACAGTCTTCCTCAATGAGAAGATGATGTGGAGGTAGGAACCACCAGGAACACATGCAAACGAAACGATGGCATTCTAATTACAAATATAATTTCAACATTAAATGTGGTATGTGTCTTTAAATATTTGAAAAAGTAATAAATGGAAGTCAGTTGGTGGTAAAAACAGAGCTAAATGCATGAAGATGGCACGCACATAGCCCTACCCAATACAAAAACAATGACATGGTTGGTCTCGTTGTTCCAGGTACAACTATGACCTGAATGGGAACCTGCACCTACTGAACCCTGGGAACAGTGCTCGACTCACTCCCCTGCGCTACGACCTGAGGGACAGAATAACACGACTAGGAGACATCCAATACCGACTGGATGAAGATGGCTTCTTAAGACAGAGAGGGGCAGAAATATTTGAATACAACTCCAAAGGTAAGACAGTTATGTATGTTATTATAAGCCTCTGTTGAATAATTGCAGCAGCACACTATTACAGTGAAGCACGTACGTATGTATATTGTACTAGTGGTGTCCAGTGGTGACCTCATAGAGTCAGGACCATGGCTCTGGCATTCCTCTGAATTAATGCTATTTCTCCTGGTCCTCACCATACCCCAGGTCTCCTAGAGAGGGTCTACAGTAAGGCAGCCAGCTGGACCATCCAGTACCGCTACGATGGCTTGGGCCGTCGTGTGGCCTCCAGGAACAGCCTGGGCCAGCACCTGCAGTTCTTCTATGCCGATCTGAACTACCCCACTAGGATTACCCACGTCTACAACCACTCCAGCTCTGAGATCACGTCGCTATACTACGACCTGCAGGTGCACACTGTCAGACTAGCTCAATTTATGCTGCCACAATATGGTTATTGTAGAGATTTGTGTTTGTGATCTTAAAATAGTCATGTCACCTGCTGTCACTTTTTATTCTTTTAGATAGCGGTGTTCACAAAACCACTATAAGAGTACTGTAAGCTTATTTAACTGTACTCTTGCATCATGTTAACTGCTGCTTATTGCATTAGGAAACCAGTAAAACGCTGCCTATAGCATTTTGCCTGCTGTCTATGAATCATAATCTTCACAATAGCAATGTATGTGCTTATGTTGTACTGCAGGGCCATGTGTTTGCAATGGAGATTAGTAGTGGAGAGGAGTTTTACATTGCATGTGACAACACGGGGACTCCACTGGCTGTCTTCAGCAGCAATGGACTGTTACTTAAACAGGTGGGGAAGAGAAACACGGACAGTGTGTGTGTGTGTGGGTGTGTGTGTGTGTGCTTAGGCTGCATGTTATATGTACAGTTGTAAATATACAGTATAATTAGCAGGCATATCTGTATTACAGTGTAGCTCAGACCTCCTCCTTTGTACAGGTCCAATACACAGCTTATGGTGAGGTGTATTTTGATTCCAGTCCAGACTTTGTGCTGGTCATTGGTTTCCATGGAGGCCTGTACGATCCTTTAACACGACTGCTGCATTTTGGAGACCGAGACTATGACATTCCAGCTGGAAGGTAGGTTGCGTCTGCCTCATCCAGGTCGACATTTTGTCATTTGCCGACTAAGGCTTATTTATTGTTAATAGATATAGTCAGTTTGTTTTTCATCAAATGATAAAAATAATAAATTAAACAGAGATCATTGGTGCTGTGATATGTTGAGGGGGAAGATATAAGAAACGGATCCTTTTGTGCCAAATTGTAGTTTCATTCACAGAAAAAAAAATCGGAATAATTGAGTCTACTCAAGTGTCATTTATTTATGGCATTGCAGTAGAAGGACACATGCTTTTGTTTTTCATTGCTTCAGAATCAGTTGTTGAGGTACATGAAATATAAAAAGCAGTTTTACCTTGTGGCCACTGGAGGGCAGAGCGATACATGAGTTCCCATACACAATTTTAATACATACAATTAGTATGAATATGTAAAATGGTTACTTAGTGGAGCTTTACATGTAAAAAAGAAAGCTGTCATGATTTGTTAGACTGGTGTCTGACTATGTGTGTGGCGCAGGTGGACCACCCCAGACATCAGTACATGGACGCGGGTCGGTAAAGAACCACAGCCCTTCAACCTCTACATGTTCAGGAACAACAACCCTGTCAGCAAAATTCACCAGGTCAAAGAATATGTCACAGGTAAGTCGTACAAAGTAGTTCACACAGTACATCCACTTTCATGAAAGCCTTGTATAGTGCTCATAGATCCAATGAGCTGTCTGTGTGACATTCCCTGAATATGTATAGTATCAGGGTCAAACATCAGTGGATGCCTACAACAGCAGATAGAACTAGACATTGATGGCTGAGAAAACACCATCTCGCCAATACAAAATAAAAACTGGCTTCATGAAAAATAAGTATTCCTGGAGAGTTTAGCTTCATATTTCCTTTTCTTCCCTCACTGTTAATCTAGATGTGAATATCTGGTTGGTCACATTTGGGTTCCACCTGCACAATGCTATCCCAGGATTCCCGATTCCTAAATTTGACCTGACACAGCCTTCGCTGGAGATGAAGAAGAGCCAGCTATGGGACGACCTACCTGTATGTACCCCAACACCAAGCAGGCTTATAGGGACCATTACAAACATATTATATTAGTCATATTAGTCATAATGTATAATGAGGTGAACCTGATTGCCTCATAACACACACAGGCTACAGGGGTTGTTGTCTCAGCAGTATTGAATAGAGAAAAAGCAGTGATAACAATGAGTGGTAGTAGTAGGTTGCTGGAAATGGACAAGAGACACAACAAATAACCCTGAAGAATGATGACAACCACGGGAACCAGTAATTTGTCCTTTTTTCCATTTTAAGTAATCGTAGTCTCTGCATTTCCATTCATGTACATACAGATACATGGTTTACTAGTTAGATATTCGCCTTAAATTGAGAGACAAAATGTAATAATGTACTGTATATACATTTGAATAGAAAATAATTGCAAAGTAATTACAGGAGAGAATCTGGATTGAATACAGTGGAGTAAATAAAGAGTGGTACAGAGTAGTGGTGGTATTTGAAGTGCTAATGTACTGGCCTTGTTTTTACCTGCTAGACACATTGGTAATTGCCACAAAATAAATTAACAAACTGCTCAGCTGCTGTTCTATCAAGCCCACACAGAAAACTCTTGTTACACTTATGTTAGCACAGCAGTTGAGTTTTTAAAGTTTAACACGAGATCAAAGTTTTTTTTAAAACTTTTTTCTCTCTCAGCCAATTAGCTCCTGTGTGGGGGTTGAAGAGTGGAAACAGCTTTTTCTGTGCTTTGTCTCTTAGTTGGAGATGTGTTTGAGGCTCTGATGCAGTCAAGAGCTTATTGAGAGAGTTCTCACATAACATGTTTTTCATGTTGTTCTTTATGCGGTATAAAGATCTGAACGATGATCACATCGTTCAGATCTTTATACCGCATAAAGGCTACTTTATTTCATATACTAGATGCGTATGTGTTGTAAATGTTAGCTCTCTTCCTCTCAGTCTATCTCAGGGGTCCAGCAGGAAGTGACTCGTCAGTCTCAGGCCTTCCTGTCGTTCGAGCGTATGCCGGAGATCCAGCTGAGCCGGCGGCGCTCGGACCAGTCCAAGCCCTGGCTGTGGTTCGCCACCGTCAAGTCGCTCATCGGCAAGGGCGTGATGCTGGCGGTGACGCAGGGTCGCGTGGTGACCAACGCCCTCAACATCGCCAACGAGGACTGCATCAAGGTGGCGGCGGTCCTCAACAACGCCTTCTATCTGGAGGAGCTGCACTTCACGGTGGAGGGCCGCGACACGCACTACTTCATCAAGACCAGCCTGCCCGAGAACGACCTGGGCGCCCTGCGGCTCACCTCGGGTCGCAAGGCGCTGGAGAACGGCGTCAACGTCACCGTGTCCCAGTCCACAACGGTGGTGAATGGACGGACGCGCCGCTTCGCCGACGTGGAGCTGCAGCACGGCGCGTTGGCGCTCCACGTGCGCTACGGCATGACTCTGGACGAGGAGAAGGCGCGCATCCTGGAGCAGGCACGGCAGCGTGCGCTGGGCAGCGCGTGGGCACGTGAGCAGCAGCGCGTCCGCGACGGAGAGGAGGGCGTGCGTCTGTGGACCGAAGGCGAGAAAAGACAGCTGCTGAGCAACGGCAAGGTTCAGGGCTACGACGGTTACTACGTGCTGTCCATAGAGCAGTACCCAGAGCTAGCCGACAGCGCTAACAACATCCAGTTCCTACGGCAGAGCGAGATAGGGAAGAGGTAACGCCAACGACAAGAGCGCTCACACCACATGGCCACCCCACATGACTGTCACAGGGCCAAAGACTCTAAGCGTAGGGCCACCAAACATTCTGTTTTAACACGACAAACACAACATAAGACGCGATAAAATGGCCACCCAAGTGACCGCCAAAGTTTGCAATTTTGTTTTGTTTCTAAAGGATGATGGAACAATCATTACCAAATAACCATCCAGAACAATTGGGAGCGTTACGTACATGCAGTTTGACAGTTGTACAAAATCATCACGAGTCAGTCAGTCTCTTTCTCTTCTCACCCCTCTTTTCTCAGCATGGAACAGCCTGCCCAGATGCACCCAGATCCCAACAGTCCAAACCACCTCCTTCGGAGAGGTGGGGGTTTAGCTTAGCGCTCTGCCCAGTCCGTCCATCTGCAAGATAGCGGGAAGTCACACAGTATACCCACCCGACCAATGGAGCAGCCATCCCGAGCAAACGCCCTACCAATAGGATTCCCATGTGCTATATTGGTCCTTGGTTGTCGGACCCACTTGGCATAATACATGTCTATGGATTTCAGGCCTCTACGTATGTATGGATGTGTATGGTTTTGCACGGATCAAACTATTGAATGGAACATATTGAACTGCTGTGGACACTCTCCAAGAGAGGTAGACACACAAAAGACTGTGGTTTGTAAAATAGAACTTTAATTTTCTGTTCTGATCTTTTGTTTGTTTGGTTTTATATATAAACTTCCTTGAACTGCTTCAGACAAAAAGGGTACAAAACACAGGTGAAAAGTGTTTACATACAATAATCTATACCACTATTATTACTACTATTACCACACCACAGGATATGGACTATGATCTGAACATTTTATTGTATGTGGGGGTGTCTTATTGTTTTCTATAACAGCTGATGTCTATAATCTGTTGGGTCAATTGAAGCGACTCTGCGAGGTCTATAAATTCAGGTTTAGACAACAATATCAACAATCAAGTTTCCTTTGGAAAGCGTGACGACAGTGGGACCAGCACTAGGATCAAGGCCTTTTATCATATACTGTAGGGGAGGGAGTGTACTTCGGACCAAGTCGGCTCACCGTTCCTTTACAATGTTGGTCCCGTGTCATCGCGTCACACGTACAGAGAAAATGTAACTCAGCCTCATATTGCATAGACCTTGTGCTTTTATCGGTCAACGGTAGTAGTCTTGCTTGCCATAGAAACATGTTGTCATGGTAACAAAGCTTTGGGGAGGGGGGGCAGGGTTGCTGTGAGTGGTGACATATCGTTGCTTCTCGTTTCTGCTCATTTCTCTTAAAAGGACAGTGTCTCGCCATCAGTGACTAACGAGTAACAGTACTAGATCAAACATCAATGTGGCTGTTTTCTCATTGATTGTGGGTCTCTGTACTCTTTTTAGGGAGTTTTGTTTGTGCGTGTGTGTGTGTTCAAGAGAATTCTGGAGTGACAAATCTTTAATTGTTTTCAAAGCAAGAAATGGAAATCATCTTTTTTTTCCAATAAGAAGTGTTGAGAAAAGTTGACAATGTTTAATGGATTTATTTTTTATTTTGAAGGTTGAGAAGTTCCACTTATCCGTACATCGATATTAGTCTCAGAGAAAGTAATTTATGTACAGTGTTTCTACAGTAAAAAATTAAATCTTTAAAAATACTGAAGGCGTTTTGATATGGTTTGCATTTAAATTATGTTGTCTCTCCTCTGCTTGATAAAAAAAAAAAAAAAAATTAATGTTCGAGAAAGAAAGACTTCCAAGGGAAGGGATTAGTATTAACTTTATGAGTCATGACTAGGGCATATATTCACAATTTTTCAATTCAGACTTGAACTTTTTCTTCATCATTTATTAATGATAGTAATATAAATTTGCCCCCTGGACAGGATGAATTGAATTTACTTAAAGTGTAACTTGACAGTTATCAACCACTGTTTATTAATGTGTTGGAAAATTCAAGAAAAGGTACTGGTACATTTTCAAAAAAGTATGTCTTTAAATCCACTAAAATAACATTTACATCCGTTTGTAATAGGTTCATTTTGTAATAGCCGCTTAAAAAAAACTTGATCTGTGAGTTGCTGCCAAGTTATGGAAGCGCATTTGTGCCACGTGAAGAGAAAAATTAACTCATAATTACGAGATAGCAAAGTCATTATTATGAGATACTAAGTCATAATTATGAGATAGTATCTCATGACTGCTAAGTTATAATTATGACATAGCAAGTCATTATTATGAAATAGCAAAGTTATAACAAGACATTATATATTATATATAATTATACCGTGGCTATGATAAACCCGCCTCTGCAGTCGATTTCTTGACCCCAGGTCAACTTCTTCACCATTTAATAGACGTAGCAAAACTCTTAACTGTTTCCCCATCATTTACAATACCATTATTGTATATAATTATACCTACCTAAAGGAAGAACCTTTCCTGTGCAAACTACTACTCTCACTTTTTTCCCAAGGAACACCTGACCCTAAGTATAAACTAAGTATTTTTAAAATAGTAGCACAGCTGAAAAAAATGCTCCGCATATGATTCCCACCACATACATGCTCAAGCAGAAGAGAAATATTAACACTTTTTACCCGGTCAACCAATATACACCACTGTGATGCTAGCTGCTAAACAAAGTGCAGGAGGCAAACACATAAATGCAGGGAGTCGTTGGAATTGAATCACATGCTACATTAGGCTAGACACCACTGTCAGGCTGGAATGACAAACCTTGCTGAGTAAAAACAACGCCAGAAAGAGAGGGGCAGAGGGAGAGAGAACCGACAGGTAGTAAAAACATGTACAAGAGGATAGGCGTAGTGAGAAAGGCAAGTCAATTGAAAAGATGCAAGCAGGAGACGAGAGGCTGTTAAATGACCTGATGCACTTCTGAGCTCAGCTGAAATAAAATCCTACTTGACATAACCCAAATGATGCGGTGTGATGCAGGGAACACAAAACCATGGACAAGCAAGAGTAGAGAAGTCAGAACCCCAAACCATTCTCACCCACCCACCATCATTATCCAGTATGTAGCAACGCCCGCGAATGTGGGAACAGAGTTCATGTATTTGCCCACAGCTTTTGTCTTGTATCAACAACAAGCTATTCTAAAAATAAGACAAATTAATGCCCTAGTCTCTTTCCCTCTATATCTCACAATGTCACTAAGTTCATTCACTGCCAAAGATCACAATACTCAGTCATAACCCTTCTCTTCATACTTCTATTTGCTATTTCATAGAGAAATAAACTCATGCAGAATGTGTCATTTTGAACTTTGATGAACTCCATCTAAATGTAAATCAATGTTCCATTTGTTGCAAAGCAGCTTCAAAAGCTGCCTGCCACAGATAAGAATCAGATGGAGGCAGGGGAGGCTCAGACACGTTGACTAGACAGTAGAGCTCACATGATGACATACAGGAAGGATGTACGATGTACATATTGAAGGATAACAGACATCACAGGTGAGTCTAGTCTAGACAAACGTGCCATTGTTTGAGTTACAAAGGATCAAATACTATGTTCAATAATTATAACCGTAATTATAACAAATTCTGTTTTTTGTCAAAATAATGAATTATAACTTTAAAAAAACACGTTTTGACAATACACGTTCCACTGCTGAGATAATATACCAATTTAATTTGCAGTTTATGGAAAAATAACAGTTTTAAGTTATCACAGAACACCAGTAGTGCCACATTTTATGACATTAACGGGCACCCCATGACCCACTTGGCTAAATGTCACCAGCACCAGATATCAAACTTCAACTCATTGGTATTAAGTTGTTGTGATGTTAAGTCTTTATTTAATGTTGGTAGGCCTAGAAAATGAATTAATGCCCAGTACATTTTACTTAACAGCAACAAACCATAAAATATCAAGACCAAATATGATGCTTCAGCTGCACAATTCCGCCATATTTAATACTTAAATGGTAACTAGCAGCTCCTTTCTGAGTGCTAGAGCTGAGGTTCCCCCAGTTCAGTGTCACTCAAGAACACCTTGCTTCATTCTCAATATTAAGTGACCCAGAGGAATTGTCAGAACCTATTGTTTCCAACATGCACTTGAAAAAAAGGCACAGTATCCCATTGGGGTACTGTGCTGTAGTTTGACCAAAGTTGCATTATATTTAGAAGTAATGCACAATTTGCTACAAAACCAAATTCTGAGCCCAGAAAGGTGACTCTCTTTAAAGTGCTTATTTGCCATGCTTACATGAGCATGTAAGCATGCTTTAAACACTCCCATATATCTTTGTATTGTGGTGTCAGGTAAACTAGCTGAAAGGACAACCAGGTCATACTATCTCTAAGGCCTCAAAGTTTAAAGGGTAACATAATTAGATGGAAATACAGAAAGTTCCTTATTGCCCTAATAGTTCCTGGTGTAATTTTCCCATCCAGTGCCAATGTTTAATTCTCATCCAGTGCCCATGTTGTTTAAATAACAAATGCACTTGGCAAATGCAGTGCCCATGGGTGTGGGTGTCATAACGAGGTGTGGTCAGGCACATTGTTGGCGGTTGCTAGGCGGGGAAAGTGATTGTGCAACTGATCAACAACAAAATCCTGGTCAATTGTGCAGCTTTTCACTGTTCTGTCTTTCACTGGATGGGTGCACACAGCACACACGTACACTGCACAAGGCCACCCAACAGAGCACACTCTCCTCTGTGTGAAAGTCTGTTCTTCCTAAGACGTGACGTTACTGGCTCCTCAGGGCCAACGATGAGTCATATACAGTGGGCAGCTAACTCCAGTCAGCTCAGCAGACACGGGAGAATACGTTTTTGGTGAGCCTTTGTGTGCGTCATGTAGGTCTGCAGAAACAATCATTCCTCACCAGGAACCTGTTCAATGCAATGTGGTTTCAGCTGACATAGCACCCGTCTCCAAGTATATTTCACCTGCAGGCCGTTTAAAAGTGTTCTTGTTTTCCTGATTTAAACAATGAAAAAATGCAATGAAAATGTGAAGAAAGTTTGTCCTGACAGGAGCCAAGGTGCCTTTCCTGTTTGGGAACAGGTGGGCCAACAGACCGTTGCCTCTGTTGTGATGACAGAAACGACAGGCAAGTCCCTGTTCTATGACATGGCTGTGTGCACTGAGAAAGATCAGAGACTAAGAAAGCTCAGATGGACAGCTAGTCCTGGGCTGTTGGGAAGGTGGGTACAGAGTTTAAGCTTCAGTGCCTCCAGACCTGCATTTTCTAAATGTATCATTTGTCCGGAAAGAATCTATGAAATTGGCTTTTATGTATTTCCAGTTATGAAAATGGATTCTATAGTACTGATGAACAGTTTAGAAACACTTCCAGATAACCGAATAAAGAATATTACTTCTTTACAGTTTACAGAATGGTGCAAAATGTAAGTAATAAATAGTAATCTATTCATGTGGTGACTGTAGAAAATAGCCCCACATGCTTCTCATGCCGTTACTAGGCCTACATTGTGGACACTGGACATGATGCAGGGGCAAAGGTCCTGTCCTGAAACTGGTCTACACACAGAACACATCCCTAAAGAAAGTACAAACTGAGGAAAGAGCAAGTGTAGCAATATGGGGTCCCCCTATGTCAAATCAATCTGGCTATTTCTTTCATAAAAATAGAAACATCAACTCATATCTCATTTACCCATTTGCCTCCTGCACACTCTCTTAAGGGCTCAGAATGTATCATGTTTCCCCGTCTTGTCCACATAATAGTATTGTAATAGCCAAACTCCCACACTGACTTCTTGAGAGGTCAATATGATCTCCTAACAACTTTCACCTGCAGAAACTCAACAAGGACACAAACGGTATAGAACGAGGAAAAAGGCCACACTTAGAAAGACAGGGTGAACTGCAGTTTATTCAAGTAGTGAAGAATGTGGATAACCTTCAGATAGACATAACTGAAATTGAGATGGAATTAAAGCAAATAAACATGAAGCACATTCCAGTGAGGTATTTTGCAGACCTGGGGCCTCATTTATTAAAACTCAGCGTAGATCCATCCTAAAACATTGCGTCCGCAACAAAAATCTGATTTATAAAACCATGTGGCGCACATTTGTACAAAGTCGGATCATTGTAATTGCCAACCTGCGTTGAAATGTGCGTGCGTGCGTGCACTAGCATCTAACTCTTCCCAGTGTCATCCCACACCATCCATAAATGTCCAGTGCTAAATAGCACATGAAAATACAAATGTTTACAAGGAGCCTTGTTGGCCTATCATTTTGTGAGAAATTGAGATGTAGAGAGATCAAGTTGATCCCCATTGAGTTGAGCGATGTGTATAAGGCCTGCTGTTTGAGGAAGCCTCAGTCACTCTAAAGAAAATGTAATGGCAACATTACATGTGTTGGCAGCAGTCAACAGTAATGTAATGTATTTTATTTGTAAGCAGTGAACCTGGTTACCAGCTTACTGTAGCCTACTTCCTTGGAGCCAAGTATGCATGTGTGCAGGCCCAGGAGTCGAACACTTCTGTCACTGTAAATGGAATATATGAAAATGCATTTTTACTTTTAAAACATAGTCTACTCCTATAATTACGCTAACCCAACAGTAGCATAGTACTAGCCTAGCCTGGCCACAAAAAACATGTGGTTATACGAACAAAACACGTAGCCTATTCATGGTTACACAATAATTACCTCGATAGCCCTTTCCAACATCACCGGAAGCATCTTATGTTGGTTGCTGCTGAGATGATCGACACCCTTCATAATTTTTATCTTTGTTTTATTCCTCACAAATATGAGTAGCCTACTGCACGCTCAGACAACAGAACATAATGATGCAACGTCACAGGCATATCCCCTTTAAAAGGTCACAGCAAATCACATGTCTACCTAGGTATTATGGAAAATGTTATGGCGTCAATATAGTCTCACAAATCGTGCTCGCAGAATTTTGAGTTGCGCACACACGAACAAATTCGAGCGGGTAGAATCTTGAGTCGAGCGCACGTGCACACAGATAAAGTCGCGCTAGTCGGTTAGATACCGCCACTCGCCACCTCTAGATCATGTTTGAATGGTTTTCGGCTGGGCGGACCCATTACTATACTAACGGTGGACCACCATGGGAGAGGCAGTAATTATATTTACAGCCATCGATTTCCCGGTAAATATGAACACATCATGTACTTTAATTATCATTGTTATTTCTGTTTATTTATGTCTTTACTTACTTTATAACAGTCGCAATATTGTAAAACAGCTATGAGCATACAGCATACCGTAGCTAATATTGTATATGCTACAGTACGGTACTATTACAATGGCCTACCTGTACGGTACAGCACTGTAGTCTACTGAATATGGTTTTA
>JAODLL010000001.1:607959-624140 GCA_026546735.1 Forbesichthys agassizii | reverse complement strand
TTTTGTTGCCAGCGGTTTAGACATTAATGGCTGTGTGTTGTGTTATTTTGAGGAGACAGCAAATTTACACTGTTCTAGAAGCTGTACAATCACTACTTTACATTGCAGAAAAGCGTAATTTCTTCATTGTCACATGAAAAGATATGCTCACATATTTGCAAATATGTGAGGGGTGTACTCACTTTTGTGAGGTAATGTATTTTAATCGACCATGAAGCGAATAAAATATGTCGCATTGCTAACATTTGCGGTGTATGTGCATGGTGTAATTGACTATATTGCATTTAATTAAGTCGTTTTTTTTGCGTCGCGCTTGGTGTATAAGGGCTCTGACAACCTCCTCTGCATTGATAAATCTGCTAAATAAGTAGGCTACCATTACTGCTTTAAAATAAATAGGAAAAAAATTAAATTAGTAAATAAAGCAGCCGGATTACAGAAACAGACTTCTGAATGACAATGCTAACATCCGATGGGAATCGACGGTACCACTTCTGGAAGGTGCTCTCGAGCTTACAGGCGGTCTATGCATCAGACTGCTGATGAGCAGGACTAGACCACCGCTCACCGTGGGCCTGAGGCGGTGGAGATGATGGCCGTGTGAGAGTGCTGCGCCTGGCTCCCGTCCGGCGACGCCGAGACCGCCACGATCCTCTGGACGCCTGCCACGCCGCCCACCTGCCCCACAAGTGTCCCGCTGCTGCCCTTGGAGCCGTGCGGGTGCGGGAGGGGGGCCGCGCGGCCCGCTCCTCTCAGGATGTTGGGCTTCTTGGAGGACGACAGCTCTGTCACCTGGAGCAGCACGTCGGGTGGGGGCGGCACGCGCTCGTAGGATGCGGGCGCCGCACCGGAGCAAAGCATATCTTCCGCAGCGTCTGCCTTGTCGTCGTCGTCGATGATGATGATATCCTTGGGCATGTCTTTGAACTGGTAGACCAACCGCTGGCCCTCTACCTTGGCAAGGATGCCCCGCTGGTAGTAGTACCTGGAGAGACGGCAGTTATAACCTCCATTTACTCAAAAAAGGGTTACTGCAACGCTAATAGCTGACACACCCTGGTGCGCGCACGCACGCACGCACGCACGCACGCACTTCTCTCTTCACCTGAGTGCCCGTCCCATCGTCTCATAGTTCATGTCTGGCTTGTTCTTGTGTTTGCCCCACAGCTTGGACACCGCCTTGGAGTCGACCAGCTTGAAGATGCCCTTCTCTCTCTGCGTCCACTTGATGTACCTGGGACACGTGTTCTTGTCCTGCAGGAGGTCCAGCAGGAACTCCCACAGGTACGTGGTGCTGCCCGCTACACACCAGACACGGGTTAGCGCGCTGCTGGGCTGCCTGTGTACTTTATAGGCATGCTTAAAGATCATGCACCACTCTTGCTATGCATTGGTGTACTCTGCCCATCAATACAAACCATCTCATTATGAACGATTTGAATTTGTCAATCAATATAGAAAAAGATAATTACCAGTAAATATTACACGTACTGGTTTTTGAAACTCAAATAACTAATAGCTTATCAGATGTGAGCAATTCATTAATTACAGCCAAAAACGATTGTAAATTATATTTATTATATACCTTTTCCTTCACGCGTTTTTTTTTTAATTCCCAGGTCAGAAACACCATTGGTCATAGCTGACTGGTGAATCTTTGGCTTGCGCCCAGCTGCAATGACAGAACATGTACAAGTCAACAATAATTCTTACGATATAAATTTGAGGTCTCTTAGATTGAGACTGGTTTATTAGGTTAAATATAATCCCTATAAACAGATATCTGAAGTTCTATTCTTGCATCTCAAGACCGAATGTAACGACTAGCAAACAAAAGAGAAGGTCTTTGTCCATATTACACCAGAACTATCCACAAAATATTAACCCTCTAGCCTACAGGCTTAATCGCCTGAGCTAGCTGAGGTAGCTGATGAGTTCTACGATTTGGTTAAAACACAACTTACAGTTGCCCTTTTCCTTTTAAAACTGCATTGGTGTTAATCATGGTTCTGACACTACATATATTATTTTAGGGCTCGTTTTTAAAACTGTTCAAAAACCAATTTATCTTTTAATTAATAACATTAATCTGTGATGTAATGTGACAACCAAGAAGCTTGCTGCCTTGAAGCAATTAAGTATATAATAACCATATACATTAGTACAATTAACAGGAAGGGGAAAAGTCACCATTTTATTTAAACTGTGCAATGACTTCAAATGTAAACGGCTTTCCTTGCTCCATTGTAATCTCACAGACGTACCTTTCTTCTTTTTAACTGGCTCGTGGTCAGGCTCCGGCTCCTCGAGCATGTCCTCCTCTTCACAGCACCCTTCCGTGGACACCTCCACCTCGGTCTCCGTAATCATGTCAGGCCGCATGGCCGCGTGGAGGAAGTCCGGCGTTGAGACGCACGGTGGGACAAATACATCTGGGCGGGGGAGAGTGGAAACGTTATGAGTGGGACATTTGTTCCAAGGGAATTCAAACTGCCCTCATCAGAACATCTTAAAATGTGGGATTGAAAGACATTTCAGACAGACATACATGAGCTTCAGTATTGTACACAAGACCACACACACACACACACACACACACACACACAGTTGACGTTACCTGGACTACGGTCACTCCTAAGACTGGAGGGTGAGTCCATATGCAGCAGTGCCTCCGCCGCCTCAAAGGTCTTGTCGCAGCAGAGGATGCTGCTGCCGTGGACAGAAGCCTCCACTGAAAACCACATTGATTTGCCTGCTTTAAGAATTTGGTTTAAAACAATCACACCGTTTTACACTTAATTCAAAAAAAGGCTGGGTTAGTTTCTCTAGATAATGCTTGCTATTAGCTTACAATAGCTGACTATACCTTTAACAGCGTGGTGTAAGCATAGAACTATATAATAGTTGGTGTAACTCGCCTCCACACATAAAGAGAAACACTTTGGCGCCCCCTAGTGTCATACCCAGTTCTGTTGGGACACGTCAAATCTTAGCCATAAAGCATTACAAACCTGGTCGTGAGACAATGCAACTTTTTTCACAAAGGAAAAAAAACTCTACACCACTTTCCTTATTAGGTCTCCTTACACACACAGCTGAAGCTTAATACACTTGGCTTTTATTCCACAGCTAAAAGATAATAAAGATATTAATTTAAAAAAATGTACAGACATTTTAATTAAAGGCAGGATTAGTCAAGAGAAGTTTGTGAATGCTTGCAAACTTCAAATTCAGTGTTAGTATGTTTATGTTTCTATTTACGGAGCCAGGGCTGTGTAGAAGTACCGGATTATTTTTTCCAGCATGCAGAGAACGGTAAAATATCAAAATGCAAGGATATATTTGGTGAGTTTGACCAACAAAAAAAATGGATGATTAGCTTGTAGTTACTGACTATACCTTTAATATCAAGAGTGATAGGGCATAAGTAATGTTTAAAACAGATACTAGACTGACCCAATTCTAACAAATTCTATAATAGAATACTACTAGAATGATTATACAATATTTAACATTTGACCTATATACATCTACAGCCAGAAAAGGGATATTGTTTTATTGAAATTAAATTGGGCCTGTAGGAGAAATGGTGTGCCATCCATCTGGCTCCATAAGAAGAAATGCAGGGCACCTGCTGTTGTTGTCAATCAAGGGTGGGAGACACTGGATCATGTTACACCCTACACTGTCCATGTTAGGCCATCTTACTGAAGGAACAGGCTTTGCATAGGCCAACGAAGTATCTATCTTTAGACTAAACCACTCATTCAGACCATCACAGAAACAAATAGGACACTGTCTGTGAGACAGCAGAGACCCTATATGCTATTGAGTTGCCATTGCAACAAACCAAGAATACTGTATATTAAACCAAAAGGAAAGACATTCAATGACAGATTGACATGCTGTATTAAACCCGTTCTTGATTCTTAACACAAATGTACGCTTAAGTGTTTATTATTAAACTCGCAAGAGGTGAACATCTAAATAAAACTAAATATCGTTAGTACAACAATTATTTGAATTTATCAAAACGCAAATATATTAAATATTTGCATGCCACTTAATAGCGCCAAGAATAGAAAGTCCGAGGAAAAAGTAGTGCGGCCACTTCGGACTTCCGTGTTTACACTCTTTATCCTTTCCCTCCAGTTCTCTTCAAAGATACAACATATCTTTCCGTCACTGAGACCCCGCCCCGTAAGTTATTGGTTGGTCTTCATACTACCAGCCAGCCCCTAGCACACTCATATTGGTCACAAGAAGGAGTTTCAATTCCTCGCAAACCCCGTTGGATTACTACCAATGTCAATCAAATGTACGCCCCACCCTTGCGAAACAATGCTTCCGCCAACGATTTCTGCTAAATTACTTTTAAATGTGCAGTTTATTTAGAAAACGTACACATATTCACAATCCCCACTGTGCAATACAACATACTCTAGCAGCAAACAACGCCAAAATATGCATTTAATTATAGTAATGACCAAGTGCTGAAATACTGCTCGAAATAACTAATTTCCCAAGGAGAAAGATTTTGCCAGGCCACCTCACGCCGTACAACAAAAACACCATCGTAAGCAAATACCTGTATATTTAACATAGCGACATTTTAATGGTTAAACGATCCAACACACAACAGCATCGCACTATATCGCACTTATGACATTTATTGCAAAACTTTACATATTGCAATGTTTAGACCGTTTCTGCGACCATTTGCAGGAAATCAGTCTATTTTCGGAGGGGAAACTAATGCACAGCGATATATATTTTGGACACCTAAACCATACACGATGTAATGTTTAACATTCATACGGGATAATGTTGGTAAAAATAAATCCACATGTCCTTCTGACTCCTACAGCGTGGCAAAGACGTAGGAAAGACAACATCCGCACACTTCCTGGTTTACAGACCCAGACTGCAACCCAATCTTTAAAACACACAAAATAAATCCAAATACGCTAATGTGCAAAGGGGCATCCGTGCATATTCATCTTAATGCGTGCATGCTGACAAACACGGCGATCATTTTCTTTAATTATAACCCAGTTTTAAAGTAATGTAGCAACGCCATGCAGGTTACAACCAAGGTGATCACTTCCTGATTGCCCTCCATTACTTAACGAAACTACTTAGATGATTGCGGCACAGCGGTCGCCGGGAAAACCCCTAGAAATGATTAACGCTAACACACAGATCAATATTTCTGATACGTAAAACATTACCTGCTCTAATGAGCAGATCGAGTTGATTAGCGGGCCCCTCATGCAGTGAAGTCGCCATGTTCTCGCTTGCTGCAGATTCACATTGACTTCTCACTGAACTGCATTGGTAGCTAGCAGCTCATATCATTCCGCCGCTAAAGGAAATCTCAAATTCAACTAGACCACATTACAACAGCGAGGTTGTAACCTTCCGCAAATATAGCATACACAGGAAATCCTAAAGCGCCCTCCCTCTGCGCTCTTACGTAGATAGGACGTCAACAAAAATAACAGGAAGCAAATCACTGCTTATCAAATCACAACGTGTGAACTTCAATCCAAAAATGTGTGCTATATTAAATGTAGTGCAATGTAATAACATGTTTGTTATTAGAGAATTGCGATGTATAGACCCACTAGTAACTACTTAACTTTTCCTTCATGTCCTATCAAATGTATTCCTGACCCAAAATCAAATGCTGTCTTCCTATTACATATGCCCTATATAAAAACCTTAAATGACCACCCTAGGGACAAATTAAAATACAATCAAACCTAATCTACAACCACATTATAGCTCTTAAGTAAGTGGGTTCACTTTTCCCCTTAGAGGGAAATCAATACAGAGCTGTCCTATGATGAAACGTTTCTATCCTGGTGGGAGTGGTCTTTCTTCAATTATGACAATGCCCTGAATGTCTTTATTAAATCAGGTTCACAAATATTACTTTTACAATAGAATATTCTGAAATTACGCAAAATCTTTAAAAATGTTTTCTCCTTTATGCCATGCACTTTATATTTCTTAGGTAGAATTAAGTGGTAGAACATTATGACTAACCTGGGCATGTTACACAAGTGTATAGCTTTATTTATACAATTTCCCACATGCCTACATTTTACAACAGCAATCTATTAAATGAATGGTCCTATTCACCATCTTATAGTACATCTCAAATATAATTTTCACATGATAGGAAATCACTATGCTGTAATGTCCACAAGATGGCAGCAATTTCTTAGAAAAAGACAGACACCAGCCTTTGCCCAAGGCCTTCTCTATTATCTCTAAATGACTATTTGATAACAATGTAAAATATTATCCATATAACAAATAGTGTAATGATGTAAAACCATAGACATGCACACAGATTACATATATTATACATTAACTCATCATCTAGATGTGCAGGCTAATAAACTGTTCCATGTCATGATACATGATTACGTTAATTATGCAATAAGCAGTAGCCTATATCTGGAGAAACACAATAAATGAATAGTGACACAATCAATATACATGGACTACAAAGAAAATAATCCATAGAGAAAAATACTCAATGCATAAGGATTTATGAGATGGACTGCATATGGTCTTTGTAAATAATGTCTGATCTACAAACCCATGCTTAACAATAATCTTTAAAATGGTTGCTATGAGAGTTTTTGACAGTACAGTGAGAGCTATGGACTGACATGTGCTAAAGATACAGCCTAAAATGGCAATATTCTGTTCACAAGCCAATAAGTAAATTACGCCACAACGAAATTGGCAAACAACTAACTTGTCCAGTAGTAGACAGATAGAATTATTGCAGCGCAGCAGTAATCACAAAACAAGACAACTGAACACCTCCATTGTCACATGACAACACAGCATGAAGTCATTGTTCCTTTTGCTGATGCAGAAATGCTGTCAACCGGCCAGTGCAGTGTAATAGTGTATTATGCTCTTTGTTGTGTTGAGTGTACTAGTGTATTGTGCTCTTTGTTGTGTTGAGTGTAGGGTCTGCACCATTAACCGCATCGGTCAAAACGGCGATGATGCGTTGTGCGTATGTAACTGCAAAAGCCTGCGATTATTTATAAATAGTCTTCACGCACTGTGTGCATGACAACCTTTGTGTATTTGCTGCAAGCAGGAGCAACACCCATAATAAAGATGACCGTCAGATATTGAGATATAGGCCTCCTGTCAATTTAGTCGGACCCTGCCTTTAATAAAACAGCATCTCACCTGAATCCTCCTGGGTCTCCAGCTCCAGCTCATCGCACACCTCCTCCATCAGATACGCCCCGTCATCGTACACCAGCACCTGGGCAGAGAAGCCCTGCTCCTCTGCAAGGGCGGCACTGGGCACATCCTCCACTACCACCGCAGCGTACTCCTCTCCCTCCTGCGTCTCCTCCTCGTAGGCCTCCACCTCACACTGGCCTTCCTCCACCTCTCCCTCAAACTCCACATCCAGCTCACACTCGTCAACCTGCAGGAAAGTGTGGTGAGGAACAGGGGGATGAAGGAAAAAGAGAATGGAAGCAGTGTTGCATCCCCCACCCCCACGTGGAAGCATATGGCTTACTTGAGACTCTATAGAATAGCATATAGTTCTAATGTTAAAGAGTGACCCCAGGTCACGAACCAGATCTTAAAGTGTTATGTCTTGATAATGTGCGTCTAGGCATCATCATGGCCTTCATGGACGTCTATGGCGTGATGTGAGCATGCACACGATAAGGGGTGTATGAAAAGCTTAGCACACCGAGAGAGACTTCACTCAGTTCACCTTCGAGGCCTTCTTCGGTCAGACAATTTGCCACGGCGCACACACACATGCAGATCGACCTGGTGTGGAAGGACCGGTAAGAGGTGCTCCGTTACAACACCAGAAATGAGGTCACACCTGGCGCTAAATCTGGCTCGCTTTACACAATAACTTATTCAGAGAAGAACAGTGCGTGCGCGCGTGCATGCGTGGATATGTTGCCAACCTGCTCCAGGTCTTCCATGGCTGTGACATACTCCACCACTGTCCCCCCGCTGTCGACCAGCACCACAGAGGTCATAACTCATGCTCCTCTGGGGGCAAAGATCAGTACCAGCTTGGGCTCGCAACACTGCCTCCTCCTGGCGGCCTCCAGCGTTGTTGCACGCAATGGGTCTGCGGGGGGAGAAGAGGCTTGGTGAAAATGTATGGTGATGCGTGTAGCCTAGCCAAGGCTTTGCCGATGCTAAGTGTCGTACTGGCAGCTACAGGCGCGGTTTAGGTGTGCCGACAGTGGGAAAGCAAGTTGAAAGCAATAATGACAGGGAGACCCAATCAAAAGGGTCGAAAGTTCGAAAAGTTCGAAAAAGGCAGGCACTTTGAATAAAGAGTTGTCAGCTCTTTATTCAAAGTGCCTGCCCTTTTCGAACGGTTTCGATGGACGCCTCCCCAGATGGACTTGTGTCTTGGTGAAAACATGTACAGTATGAAGCATAGCCTATCCAGATTTATGCACTGAATTAAACATCTCATTAGGGTATTGTGTGTGTGTAGGTGTGTGTGCGTACGCCACGGGGTTGTATGTCTATACATCCTACGTCACAGGGTAGTATATATAATGTGCAATTTTAACCAGATACTGTATGCCAGACTATAGTTTGCAGTACAGTACCGTACAGCAGCATCCTATTTTCAAACCAGAAAACACAGTTGGCTAAACTAAAATTACAGTGGATTAAAAGCTTGTGGGAGGCGACTGAACTGAACAACATCAACAAACACACGGCTGTTAAAGGTACAGTAAGATAGCGTAAAATATGCATTCGCCTTTAGCACAGTTACTGGCTGCATACTTGACTGTTGCTTATTCTGTAACGGCCAGAAATGCATTAGCAGCCAGTGTTGGATCTCATGATGTGAATACCGGTAGGCATGGTACAGTATATCCTTGACTAAAGAAGTAGAGATGGCTATAGTGTCACGGTAGACTAATTTGACAAGAAGCACACTGCAATATTATTAGGAATACGAGAGAGAATAAGAATGTCGTAGAAGCTGCAAAAGTTTGTGGGACATTAGCAAACGTAACCAATGGGGGCGGGTCTTACAGCCTGAGTCGGAAAGGTCTACTCTCCCAAACTAGGGAGGTCTGAACTGCATTTTCAACTATCACCCTCCTCTGGCCACAGGAAGTGTCTTTTCTGCTATACAGGAAGATGCTTACTGGCAGGTAGCCAACACACGCGCATGCACGCACACGAGTGTCCCAGGGGACGACCAAGGGAGAGCAGGAGTCATGGTAACAATTGCCAGGAACCACACACACCCATCATTTCCTACTCTATGGGGTAACAAAGGGTTGCCAGATAAGAGGAAGACAGGGAACGGACATATGGATAGGCATGCAGGCGTGCTCACACTCACAGCAAATAAATACTGCTCCGGGTGCCCCGCCTACATTCTCCTATCTCCCTCTTAAGCTCTTTTCACACGCAGTCTATCCCTGTATCTATACTCTTCCTTCACGAGGTCAAATGTGAATGGGAGCAGGGATCGACATACATTATGTTTTACTGCCAATTTCTTACCTTAAGACCTTGTAACACACGTGAAATGCCAGTATGGCTATGTTGCTGTTGAATGAAAAGCAGTAACATTGCAGGTAAAATGCCAGGATGGCTATGTTGCTGTTGAATGAAAAGCAGTAACATTGCAGGTAAAATGCCAGGATGGCTACGTTGCTGTTGAATAAAAAGCAGCAACACTGGCGGCAGCGTTCGGTGATGGGTCAAGGAATGCAACGTTGGATATGTAAATACAAATTGACGAAGAAGCTCAGAAACCTGCAGATATTCAATGCCCGTTTACAGCTTGAAGCCCAAGAAATAGAACCGCGTTCTAAAACTTGGCGTCGACACGTGTCAGACACTGCTAGTGGGCGTTGCCCCGTTAAAAATAACTGGTTCTAAAACTCTGGCATCTCTTGACGCGGGTCGACTCCTTCAGTGGGCGTCGGCCTTTAGTCTTGTACACTTTAACATTACACAGCACATTCGCAGCAGTTTGGCATGGCAATAGGTTTATTCTGGTTAATTAGAGCTACGGACTTGCTAAGTCAAACTGCTGCATAGTTGATGAGTCAGGCTCGGCTGGTAGGCCTATTCCCCATGCCTGATAGGGGATCTGCTCCAATGCAACCACATGGCTCAATTATGCAACAGCGCACACAGCAGACATTGATCTATTGAACTGTACACTCTGGCTTTGATGGAGAATTGATCCAAAGTTGAAGCGTAGGTGAAGAGATCCTCAACTTTATTATGACCTACAAAGACAACACATCTATGTACTTTATCTAGGAAAATACCAGATGATTTCCCTGCTGATTTAGGGTAACCTGCACATTTAAAACGATAGATGACGACAGCAGACTGTTACCTTGCCATCCACTGTGTTCTTTAGCTGAATGCTTGACAAAACTGGCCTCAGATAAAAGGCTCAACAAAAGGTATGCAGACAGGTATCCCAATCTGGCTTCCATTTTCCACGCTGCAAACGTGGCACAATCAAAAAGCTATCCAGAGATACCCTGTAATGGCCTACAGCTTACATACATACCAGGGCCTATTCCAACCAAGTGTTAAAGACTATTAAACATGCAGGAGACATTAGACATTCAATATGACAATCATATTCACAAGTACACATGCAGGTGTTTGTGCACTTTTTTCTAACACCCGATCATATCAAACAAACAAGTTTGGCAAGTTTTGATTTAGTCAGATACACAGAACCTGTAGAACAGGACCTGCTGAATAGGTCACAGTAGCACATGGCTGCCTATCTGAACCCATATTCTCTACATGTTTGACTTGAGAATAATAGGCCTAATGCTGATTTTCAATTAGGCTAGGGCTAAAACTACTTTGCACTGAAGCACTCATTGGCAGCAATGGATAAATACATCAGCAAACTATCACAGAATAGAATTGTAAAATGACAATAATCAAACAACTAGCCCATTAGCTTTTAGACTATCTTACCATGGTGATATATAGAGAGCATGACCCATTCTGCAAATGTTATTCCAACTTTCGAGAGTAAGTCAGGCAGTCTCATGATCTCTGAATCCTGAAAAATCACTCTGAAAGGCCAACGTTCTCACATGAAATCCCAACAGTCACACAGCCTAATGACAACGACAAATAAACTATAAACACGTCTCACGCAGGTCCATCAGGCAATATTGACAAAATACAATTACATATTCACTTATGAATCCTCACAAACTAAAAGAATGAATAACAGAAATTGCATTCCAGTCAAAGTGGAGAAAGAGAGAGTCTGTCAATTAGTTTTCACAATTCACCTTTCACTTGGTGCTGACATTCCTCTCTGTCTTGGATAGACCACCATTCCCTGTTGCCTTTCATTCCATCTATCCATCTTCCTCTTCTTCTTTTCTGTGGCTAGACGCTAACTGCTTACTCCATGCTCTGGAAGGAATGTCTCAGCGCTACTCAGCACTTGTCAGCGTCAGCCCTGCCCCCCCCAGATCACATGACAAGGGTGGATCTCAAACGCACGCATGCACACACACTCGCGCGCACACACAACCTTTCGACAACAACAGAGCTTTTGTTCCAAATGGGAAAAGGCTGTTGCTAAGGATATAGTGCCATGCCTTGTGTCACAGGCCTACCTTTAACACTCAGTAATATAAAGTGAACTCACAGTAATAACATTGTGAGTTAAGCATGACAAGTAAACCTATAAGCTCAAGTTTGATTTCAACGCCCAAAAACACAAATCATATAGTTCACGCAGCAGTACTGAACTTGTTAAACCTCAGTCTTCTAAAACATGCCCTTGTAGCAGCCCTGAATTTAACATTTTGTTGACAAGTTCAATGCTCTCATTGTGTAAAGAAAAGCAATGTTTAACACATCACAAACGTTCCTCTGTACGTTAGACTAAGGCTATGGTGTCGGCTTAGTGCACGTCCTCTTAAACAACCATGCCACTGTTTGACAGAAAAGAAAACCAACACTCCATGTGAGCTTCTATCAAAGCTCTCCCATCACCCCTGTCCCCTTTCCATCCCATCACCATGGCAACTCAATCCTCGTGCTCTGTGTTGCTTCAGCATGAGCACAAAACATTTGATGAAAATATCGTCGGTCAGACAGCAGAAAATGTTCATTGCATTGTTTAACAGTCTGCTATACCTGATTAGACTTGACAAAATATATGTGGGGTGATGAGTATATGAAAAGCTGGTAACATAATTATCACTTGTACTGTGATGACAGTCCCATTGCTTTAGTCATAAAAAGGTTTTAAGGTGGCGCACACCCCCTTAACTATGCTAAACTATGCTTGTATGGATAAAACACAATGAAACCATTAAAACCACTTTAATTTAGAAGATTATTATCTGAAAGGCGCACACCCCCTTAACAACAGACTATGCTAAACTATGCTTGTATGGATAAAACACAATGTAACCATTAAAAGAACTTTAATCTAGAAGATTATCTGAAATGATGATCTACACAAGCTATAGTAAGATAAAGGTGGAGGACATGAAAAACAATATATATTTACTACTAAAGTGCAGGGAGCAGAGTAGCCAACATAGGAATAAATAACACAAAACGCAATGTCACAAAACATCTCTTAAAGCTCTTCCTTACAGCGTTATCAAGTAGATATTTCACTTGGCACAGGCTTGCTTAGAAAATGCTTTCTGCCTTTAAAATAGCCAGATAAAAGACTGAAGCAAGATCAAAGATTGAGGTCGCAAACAATGACCTGGTTGCTGTCATGTGGCCAAGTGTGCGGCCAGTTAATGTCGAATGTGTTTAGCAACAAAGAAAGTTCACTACCGTACAGTATCTTTGCTCTTGAGTGGAGAAAACTGGAAGCCTGCAGTAATACGGTTAGCTAGTACTCATGTATGATTAATACTGCAGTTAATGTAGCCGATGGCTGGCTAATGTAGTTATGTGAATGTGAACGAAGACCTAAATGAGTACAGTATCCAAACCATGTCGTATGCAAACTATTTTCTAGAAATACCTCTGCTTGCTAACAATTCACATGACTTTAGCTCAACCTCATGTTACAAGAGAAATTAACTTAACTTAGAAGCTGTTGGCTAGCTAAATTAGCTACCAGGTATTTGACAACAACATTCAAATCAAATGTCCAATATATACACAAACGTCAGATAGCTTAACCTTACCTTGAATTTCCTCTTTGTTTAGTGATGGATACAGTTTTAGTATAGTTATCGTTAACATCTGGTGTGTTTTCTGCCTGTTACATCCAGTAATCTCCACGGACGTGTTTGATCTTCGCCTGTCACTACCGATGTTGTGCCAAAACTGTTGCCCACACTATTAATTGTTCCTTTTCCCACACATACCTCCCTATGTACATTTTTGTGCATGGTTTCCATCATTTTCTTGATCTGAACGTTGTCATTAGGTAATGTGTTAGTGATGTACGGAACAAATTACACTGAACTAATAATATTTCCTAGATAACCTGAAGTCTCTCCGTTTTAGTCTCGTCGTCGGATAATATAAAAAAATACTATTCGAACATTACAGTACCGTATGCATTTTCGGCACGACACCTACCAGAAGGAGCATATTGCTGTTTAAAGAGCTAAATGACCAGGCGGATGTTTGTAAGCAATCACACTAGCCCAATAATTGTCTTATAGTAAGTAAAATAGATAGATATACGTTCACATGGGCGATTGTTTGTTCTAGCTAAGGGGTATCTAGGCTATAACCTCCATGTTCTAGCCAATGACACGCAAGGAATGACATATGACTGCAAACATGCTAGCATTGCACACGCCCCTTAATTACATTTTTTTTTTCCAGGTCATTCTACATTTGTGTTATTTTACTCATACATATTCAAATTAAATCAGAAAATATAAGAACAATGCAAAGTCGATATGTACACCTCTTGGATAATTTCTACTGTATACACGTATAGGAGCAATTGAATATAACCATGTGGTTTGAGAAAGCACACAAAACATTACTATGAGGATAATATTACCTGAAAATAATTTTTATCTGGGTCTGGACTCTGGAGTGATGTTATATCTTGGTATGGAGTTTAGATGACAGTTAGGCTATTTGTCTCTGCCAAGTGGTCAATTTAGTGTACTGTAATTTTTAATTACAGCTAAATTAAGATGATTTCTGCATTAATATCAATACTACTATTAATTCTACTAATAAGTAGCCCATGGTCGTAGATTTCGTTTGAACATTGGGGGGAACATATAAAGCTAGGGGTCTGGGGGTCCTCCCCCATAATATTTGGAGAATTATACACTTCGTTTTCTGCATTCTGGTGAATTCTTATGGAACAATATGTGCCTTTTCTGCATAAACATATGGTGGAAATATATTTTTATTTATGGGTAAACATTAAATACAGGAACCCTGGCACAAATCAAAATATATGAAAACGTGTGCAGTAATGATTCAAACGGTATTTCTATTCCCTTGGTAGACATATACTTATTTAATATTATTAACTATTTTCAACATAGGCCTGATTTAACCTATTCTGTCTTTTTTGGGGGGAAGTAAATATGCATGTGACATATTCATGTCTATGGTCATTAATTTATTTGAATGAATGTATTAACCCCTGGAATTCAATAGCTCATATGCTCATGTTCAATGTGGTGAAACTTAATTTTCCTCAGAAGGAGGCTCAACTGCTTCTGGGTCTGTTGCAGGAACAGGAGGTACATTGGTGTCCATCTCATTTATCATCTCCTCCAACATCATCGTTGGAGCTGCCGTTTCAACCATGACCATCTCTCCTTCTCCTTCTCCTACATCCTGCTGGGAAGCCTCTGCATGTTTAACAAGTGGTTCCAAAGCCTCTGGAGCATTCCTGAGTACCATTTGCTTTGAGATGCAGAGAAAATATATGGCCTAGAAGCTCCTGCAATGGCCCTATGTCAAATAAAAAAAACTCTGTTTTTCTTTTCTGTGACATTATTATTATTAGCTAACTCCAAACACTGGGTGGTATAGAACTGCTTTAGGGAAATATTGTATGCATGAATATAGTTAATGTTTATATTGCTTTCCCTATATAGCACAGGTGTAATATGTGTCTACACTTATACATGTGACATTACTTATTACATTATTATAGTTCTTAGTTCCTTTCTTAGTTCAATGGATTCATCCTAGACTTTACACGTCTCATAATTCAGATAATACAACATTTACAGTGTTGTTTGTGTTGTATAAATATTACTGCTGCTTGCATTTGTGGTTTGGGTGGT
Organism: Forbesichthys agassizii; assembly: GCA_026546735.1. Classification (NCBI taxonomy): domain Eukaryota; kingdom Metazoa; phylum Chordata; class Actinopteri; order Percopsiformes; family Amblyopsidae; genus Forbesichthys; species Forbesichthys agassizii. The sequence goes on along the minus strand of JAODLL010000001.1, from coordinate 608,829 downwards.
ATTTAGACAAGCAAACTCCCACTCATACAGTATTACTATTCCAATAGGGGCACCCCAAGCAATAATTTGTAATTAAGAGCCCATGTGGCCTTGCCAACTCTATAAAGCTGTTTTTCAATAGGCCTAATCATCCAAAATCTATGGATTCTTTGTATATAAACATAATAAATGGCCACGCAGGTTAATACACCGTGTGGCAGGGTATAATATACGGCATGTTTTCTGTTGCTAAACTAGACTTGCCACGTCAATCTCAGATGGCATCAGTACAGCCTCTCCCACACCTGAAAAATAACGCTGTTTGCATCAAACACAAGACCTACCTGGAAAATGGATGCAATGATGAGGGCATTAATTCCAAATGATAAATTGAGTCCATTGGTGTATAGATATGGCATAAAAAGGTATTTCCCAAAGCAACATCACACCAACAGAGACGTATGTGCAGATTTGTGTAATAATACCATTAAGTAACATATATACAGTAGTTACAGTGATACCTTTAGTGTAAAATGTCCACTTACCTTATTGTGTTTTGTTTTTAACACAAGCATAATCAGAACTTCAAATATTAAGATAAAGAAATAAATAAAAAAAAACAGAAAGGTTATCCATGAAAGAATAAAATTATTACGTTTTAACAATCTGTAGAAATCAACACAATAGCCCTTCATTGAACTTGGAGAGATATGGACAATCGCAAAATATGTGCCATCGGCGCAAGAACCTCATTGTCCTGTTGCAAATGAACCAACCTTTTTACAACATGTCAATGACCGTCTCAAGCACTATATGTCACGGTTCGCGGCCGTGCCCGCGCTGGGAGGCGCGCATCGGGAGGATCAGCACCAGACAGCGCCCCGGGGCCAT
>JAODLL010000001.1:581418-603032 GCA_026546735.1 Forbesichthys agassizii | reverse complement strand
GTGTAAATGGGGAGCAGGTGTGTTAAATTTGGTGTTATCGCTCTCACACTCCCTCATACTGGTCACTGGAAGTTAAAAATGGCACCTCATGGTAAAGAACTCTCTGAGGATCTGAAAAAAGAATTGTACATAAAAGGTTTTCCCCTTGCCAATTAAAGTTAAGTAAAACACTATGTTATACAGACACACACATCCTGCAAATAAACAAATAAATAACTGCCAATTAAATTTTCTACATCAATGGAGTTTAATTTTTAATACAGCTGATGAAGAACATGAAGAATATCTCAAGCCACACTGCATCAAGAATGTATTCATGCAAGTGAAACAGAGCTGTTCAACAAGCCCCTTCCAGTATTGTTGTCTTGGTGGATAGGCAAGTGAGGCTATGTGTTGGCAAGTATTTAGACAATTTCCAATGGCGAATGACATGTACAGTAGAGTACAGTCAAGCCGATAAATAAACACACCCTTTATTACAACCAGTGCTCTGACCTAATCTCTTATTTTACTAATAAAAAAAGAAGTAATCTGCAACAGTCAGTACAGGCATGTACTCTTAATTTAATTCAAAATAGATTAAGAATAAACAAATGCTTGTTGTTAATATATTGTAAAACTTTGTAGACTTGGCCCATGCTTAGACTTTTTCACTGGAGCTTCGTTTTCTTGCATTGCGTACAACATATTTTAGTTTCCCGTAGCCTACCGTAGCCTATTAAATAGGCATATGGAAACACATGGAAAACTGTATTAGTGCTCTACTACAAAAACAAATTCGTAGTCGTTAACCAATATATATATATGGTATATGTGCTACTGTACATATTTTGTATAACCTAATGTGTGCAGTCTTGTTGATTTCCACTTAACAAAACCAAAAGTGCAAAAACTTACAATTTATACAAGATGGGTCGAGAGCCCGTCTTGCCAGGGGTCCAAGTTTCTGCCATGTTCTTCGAAATAACATTTGCTCAGTATCGGTCGCTATTGCAAGCAGCCTACAGGTAGGCTAAAGCCATAGTGCGCTTTCAGATGGGCTTTTCGAAGACAAGCACAGTGGATATGGTTCCCCATATACGGAACACGCGTCTTACGTCACCTTTATACGCCTATCAAAAATAGGCCTACTCGTAATAGGCTACATTTTTGTTTGTTAGGGTAGAGTACGTATATGCTTAAGTATACTTAGCTATAGCCTAAGGATATATAGATACAGAGGCATATACGCTATGCTATGATTTACAGATGATCAAATAGGTTATATTAGGTCTACACACTTAAAAAAAAGAAATTATGCGTACTACGGACAATATTCTACTGTGGTAGAAACACTGACAGTGATTGGAGACCAAGCCCATAGTGGTCTATAACCTAAATATGTCTACTTGAATAGTTCTATCTGGAAGGGGAAGCTGCATTACTGCGGCGAACAACGGATTCTGGTCTTGGCCAAGTGGCTATCGTTCATGCTATGATTCATGTCTCCATTTAACTGAAATAACATCACCATCTGTTATTAAGACGGGTAGGTGGCAGGTGGATTCGGGCTCTGTAAAAGTCTGATGCAGCCTTTAAAATGGACATAGCCTACATATTGATATGAATACATATTTAGTGCACTTTTATAGGCTACTTGCAAATAATGCAATTAGAGGGTATGTATAGAGGGACTAAGACATTTTATGATAATTGCTATAGCTTGAAATATCTCACAATTATGACATCACGGGCTATAATAATGAGTTTAAAACCAAGTTAGTGAGTTAAATAACTTCTTTTTGAAATTGAATTGTAATTGAATAGTAATTTGACACTATTTTACTGAATCCATCTTTTAGCATGGGTCCAGATTTTTCCCATAAACCAGGCCTACATTATTAACGCAGCCTATAGACAAATAATAATTATAATACTTGTTTTTTGAACTCATATGTTCAATGCATTTTGTGGGCATGACAGATCACAATCGCTATGATTCTGACAGTCAATTTTCCAATCAAGAACTCCTCCTGTTATTTAAACTGACGTTAAGTCACAATCATTCATTACAGTTCATTGAACATACTGAACACACAACCTTGATGTTGCCAACTTTTTTAAATTAAATGTTTTAACATCCCCAAGCATAATTGTGGCCATGATAAGTAAGATATGTCAGAGGTGATTGGTTACAACCCAAATCTAACAGACTTGTTAAATATGTTTTCCCTGTGGAGAATTTCGATAAATTACAGTTTTCGAAATAAGTCCACGTAGCTGGGGAAAAACTAAAAACAAACACTCGCTTGTGCGTGTGTGTTGTCCTCTGGGGGGAGCTGTGACTCCTGTTCTTCAATTCAGATGTGAAGGTGTGTAGTGTCCCCAAAACATCACCATCAACCACGTAAATCCTCCACCTATAACATTTGTATTTGTTATCCCAGACAGAAAGGCAGGAGCCCCTGTACATACCAGCACCCTGCAGAATGTTTCACCATAGTGTTAGTGAGCCCTACTACTGCTCACCTAACCCGTGTTGTGTGCAGAGGATTTAGAAGAAGCCAAATTCAGCAGTTTTCAACTGCGTTTCTTTCGGCAGGGGTTTCCATTTCCACTGTGCCTTTATTTTGAAACTAGTATTTCAACAAATCCGATTTATGCAAGGGATGCACAGGGTTGGGTATAGGTTACTTTTTAAATGTAATCCGTTAGTTACCAGACTACATTTATAATCAGTATTTTTGGATTACCTACATTTAGTAACATAATCTCATCTGATTACTTTCCATTACTTTTAGATTACTTCACACTATAATTAACATTGTTCTTGTAATTCCATCCAAAGCCATTTACTACATTGAGGCGAAAATCTTTCTATTTTTGTGAGCGTTTATATTGTTTAGGGGATCATATTGACGTTAATTAAATTGTTTATTGTTTTATGCCTTTTTCTTCCCAAGTACATGTAACCAGTTACTTCCCAACCCTGGAGGTACAATGGGAAAGCAGAGCCATCAGCCATGTTGAATGACTGTACAGATGTGGGGTAGTAAATACATGTAGACATAATGCAATTTGACTGCAAGAGCTTTTCCATGATGCTTACTTGAGAATATTCATGATTGACCCAATAATGGAAATTCACAATACAATTATCTTGAGTCTTTTTATCCTGATAAACATAAGAATCATACAGTGACAAGTCATACATCACACTACACTCTCCCTCCAGAACCTTTTCCTTTGTCGTATGCCTATAACAGTTCAGCACACAAGAAGCATGAGGTCCATTGTCTGGAACGCAGAACATTGGCTTGCCATCATGAGGTAGTATGACTCATCAGTTAGACAGCACAAGACATGTGACACACACACACACAAGATCAGTGTATGACACTGCATCAATGTCCTACACATATGGATGTGACTCTGGGAAGCATGCTAATTAACCAGAACATTAGCAGTCAATATACACGGCTACTGGCGTCCTCGCTTGAATATTACAGTACGGAAACGTTTTAAGGGCTGGCCTCTTGCATTGAAACAATGCAAAGAGTGGTCAGAGGCAACACGGTGCAAGATGGCTGTTTCCATTGTGTTGACCCATAAGATTAACCTTCAGAGTGTGAACTCCAATGATACTGAAACGCGTGACATCACTGTATGGGCTTGCCTATGGACTACTATGAATTACATTATATTTATATTTATCATTATCTTTTATTTTATCCATTGTCAACACAAATACAGTAGACTTCTAAATAATTGAGGGGAAATCAACAGGAAAAGCAAAGTGAAAGTACATCATAAAACCTATCCCATGCTCACACTAGGAGAGAGATAGTCTCCATTCATGTTGAGGAGAGTAAAGAGCATAAGGTTTAAACTTTAAAGTGAGATCACTTTGTGAATGAGCACAAAAGCAAAACATTTGACTGCTTGACTTTCTAATCTACCACACCGTAAACAATGCAGCCATCTGTTTGTATCACAAAATATGACATTAAAACAAAACAAAAAAATCTTTACATTTTGACATTTTTCACTTAACTCTGAGGAAGTAAGAAAAAGAAAACGCCTAATGCGGTTTGTGGACTACAGGGGCACCTTCTCAATTGAAGCACATTACTCAGATAAAAATGAGAAAGAAAAATGTACTGATGCTTATGTGCTTGTCAAAAGGTCAAAGCTTAAATTGTTGCAGTTGGTTGTCTGCAAGTAGTCAAATCAAAGTGTGTAGGCCAACATATTAATGATTCACACACACACGCACGCACGTACACACACACACACACACACACTCACACAGACACACCTAAAATGTCACATTTCTGTTAAGGAAATCTAAAGTACTCCATATATTAACAAGTGCAGGCCAAATATTTCTCTGGTGTCTTCTTCGGTGATACTTTAAAAGACCCACTTCCAATGGCATTCACAGGCACGTTTCTTTTCAGTCTCTTCATCTTGGCAGCCACAGCCATGACCATAGCCTCCACGTTATCGTCTCGATGCGGCACGTCTCCATTCCTCCCCATGTCTCTCGCCCCTCTTTGAACACACACTCTGTTCTTTGGGGTGTTCTTGGCTGAGGTCTCGAACAGACTCATGTTGTGGGCTTCAGCAAACTTCAGGGCCTTCTCTCGGCTTACCTGGCCATCAGCCCTGAGAGAGCGAGGGTCACGAAGGTCAACTTTATTTCCAACCAGGAACCTTGGGAGGAATGGAGTCGGGGAAAATGTGTGGTGAAGTGCAAGTGTCATGAGCATTTAAACAAAACACATGCTAAACAAGTCATTATTATAAAAGGATAGAAGGGTTTGAATGGGGTGTTTGACACTGCATTTTCTTAGCCTCTAACTTAGTCCCTTTTCACACTGGCATTTTTAGACCCGTGTTTAGTGGCTTTTCAGAAAATAACCCTGCAAACTTGAGGCTAACCCAGGGGCAGCTAGCCTAGGGCTAAAGTCGGGGTTAGCTCATTATGGAATGTTCAAGGACTGTGGCAGTGTGAACGCTTTCCTAGTCTGGGGCTAACATACTCTTAGCCAGGGTTAACAACATTCATACATACAAACATATTTAGCAGTGTGAAATGCCTTAAAGAAATCTTTGTGAAAATCCACAAAAGGAACTGCACCCTAAATGCAGAATTGAAGCCAACTTTCTCCCAAACCTAAGATAATAAGCAAACTCAAGGTGGGTAACCATAATGAAGCTCTGGAAACATTTCCTTCACAGCGCTCCGCTTGACCGTCCTGACCTGGGTATGTCCTGGCCGAGGGAGTTCTGCCTGCACTCCTCTATCCAGGCGGACAGGCCTCGGAAAGAGGCGGGGCTGGCGACATCATAGACGAAGAGAACGGCGTGCACACTGCGGTAGTAGTGCGGCACCATGGACTTGCGAAATCGCTCCTGTCCCGCGGTGTCCCACAGCTGCAGCTGGGGGAGACAAGGGGAAGGAGGGAGAGAGGGGGGAGGGCCATGAAGCAGTGAAGTATACTAGGGATGCACTGATGGATCAGCAGGAGATCAGAATCGGCAGATTTACACTTAAAATACAAGATCAGTGGTCGTCCGATTTTCCTTTCTAATAGCCGATATGGAAACCGATCTTTGTTGGTCAATTGTAATTTAAATGGCGGATTATTCACCATTAATATAGCCTTTTTTTGATTCCATGCATTTACCTGGATTAAAAATGTATCTTAAATTAATTAATTAAATATATATATATATATATATATATATATATAGCTAAAAATCGGCAATCGGTATCGGCCACATTTTTTTTACAAAATAACATACATTAAAATAAAAAACAGATTGTTGCATCACTAGAGACTACTACTAGCCTACTGTAGCTAGAACCGTCGTATTAAGGAAGAGAAAGCGGGGTCGGAGGAGGGGAAAAACGGGAAATGAAAGCGCTGGGGAAGATGTGGAAATCTTTACAGAGACCGCGCGCAAAGTGACTGAGCTAACGGACTGACTTATTTGATCGTAAGTAAAATTAAGTGGCTTATCAATACATTTTTCACAATTCATGAATGGTGATAAGCCTACACTAAATATGTGATTACCACAAAACGATGACAGCTTCCCATTTCTTGACGAAAAGCATTCATGGAACACTATAGGCTTTACAGGCAGTGGCTTCCTCTATCATGTGGTTATTGTGGAAAAAAGAACTCACACCCCATCTCAGTCTAAAGAGAAACAATTAACTTGCACTCAATAGAAGGATGTAAAGTGTATTCACAGTAGCCTACAAACAATCTAGGCTACATCTCAAACTCATAATAGAATCTGATATTCTTGGTCAGGTACGTTTAGTTAAGTAGCCTACTTTTCATTATCAAACATTAACCAGAGGCAATAAAACAACACACAGTACATTATAGCGCCTCATCTGGCTGGGACTATAGCTGAAGCTTGTTTTCACACAGTTATTTGGTGCATTTTAATATACATGATCATATGCAATTAGCACAATTTAACAGGCTATATTGCATATGGATGCTTAAACAAATATTGCTGAGCAGACCAATGGATATGAATGTACCCCAGTGAAGCAGCGTTGTGGGAATGGCAAAATGCGTTAATGCATTTAATAGCATCATACAGATTAATCGTCAATATAAGACATAATTAGGCAACATTACATTTCTTATTAAACCTACCTTGATTTTCTCGCCCTCGATGTCAACCAATCTTTCACAGAAATCCACCCCAATAGTGGCCTCGGTTCTACAGGGGAATTCTCCGGAACAAAATCGATGGGTGAGACAAGTTTTTCCCACTCCAGAATCTCCTATCACAATAACTTTAAAAGTCCTGCAATGTGCTGGTAGTGACGATACGCTGTTCAGTGAGTTGGAGAATTCGAGAGAGGACTCCATACCGCCCGTCTAGCAAAGAGATTTGATAAAAAGCATGTAAACACCACAGCTCTGTCTACAATGAAACTTGACGAACACTTGTGCTTGTGTTACGCCTAATTCTGTGTCCTGCCGAATTCAGTGACCCTTTCGAAAGTGCGCATGCGCCACCTAAAATCATGTACAATCTATTAGTGTGTGTGAGTGTGTGATTTCTCGTGCACTTTTTGTCTCTCCCGAAGTGTTCGGTTCGGGAAATGGTTACTAAAATAATCTACTTTATCTACACCAGCCTCGTCGTTTTAAGGTTAATTGATGTCTAGATATTTCTAAACATTATTTATAGATCTATCGAACTTTTTCATTATCTTTATTTAACATACTTCGTTTCGAAAGGGTCACTGAATTCGGCAGGACACATAATTAGGCGTAACACCGGCGTTCTCGCGAGAGTCAGAGTGGAGCGTTTTAGGGTAACATAAGATTACCATAAGGTTACTGATAAACGTAAATAATATACTGTAGCCTGTATTAAAAAAGCTAGAGGTGAATCAACATAGAACAAATGATTCAGTTACCTTATATTTATTACTCGATGTAGGCTAGCCTACAACAGATTTGACACTAAAGGCACTTTTTGTCTTCTGTAAACTAACGACATGTGATTTGTCTGAACATGCCTGAATCAGTTTTAAGTTGAGAGCATACCCCTCTAAAACATGTGTGCTGCTTGGCACCCATTTAATGCAAATAAGGAGGAATATCCAGGACACTACAACAGAGCTTCTATTTTCCTAGAAAACATCGATTAAGCCACTGACAAAAGTACGATCTGCAGAAAAAAGTTTAACTTTTAAAACTTTTAAATGACAGTAGTCTATATTAACACATTAAGACCAGCCCCACTCGATGGAATGTTAGAGAAAGTGTGCTACATTCATTGGCGGCGCCAGCAGAATTGTATTGGGGGTGCTTGACTAAATACTGGGGGTGCTATGGTATGGAACTATTGTAGTATACTGTGCACCGCACGGCACGGCCAAACGCGTGACTATACTATCTATACACAACACACGCTAAGCCTACTACAGCACAAAGTTCGGCGGAATCAGACTTGGCTCAAAACAACGCACACACTCAATGCGCTCACACAAACACACTGCTGTTGGTCTAAAAACATCGTATCATATTAACGATCAGTGGCGCAGGAGATGTTTTTAAGGTGGGAGGTTTGAGAAAAATGTCTCAAATTTTAAGCCTGTACAACTATGCTTTAAGTTATTAAAAAAAAAAAAAAAAATAAAAAAAATAAATAAAAAAAAAGCTCTGTCCAACCCGGGAATTGAACCCCGTTCCCTGGGGCAAAGGACAATCACATTATAAGTTCTGCTTAAGCACCCCCAAGCTCCCCAGCGCTGCCTATGGCTAAATTGTAGTGGCACTGACAGCGATCTTCAGAAATGTTTCAAAACCAAGGAGGTGCAATGACCATGTGTCTGGTCTAAACCTATGGTACCATACAGTGAGCATACTTTAACTATTAAGAAATAACCCAGAGTACGTAATAAAACAAAATGTGTGATTGCACATTTTCCTTCCTTCCACATTTATTTCCCAATTGTCAAGAAACGATCAGAATATCCTACTTTTATTAAACCCTCAACACCAGTAGCGTAGTATTTGAAATTGTTCTAATACCTTTACTGGGCTGTTTTTCCTAACCTGACATGCCAGAGGAATGGTTGTCACAAGTCCATCTGGGGAGCCATACATTAAAACTGTGAATGGCTGTACTTTCAAAAAAATACTTAGCAGTTGATTGGATGAATCATCTGGTCGTTTTCGCGGTCGGCACCATGGTCGGCACACGTATAGCTATAAACACGACGCAGATTAGAAAGTTCAGTTGAGTTGCTACTCGGACACAATTATTCAGAGGCTTTCCAGACTGAATCTCGCGAGGCTATATTTTCCCCCCTGCACATAAATGTATATATCAACAAGCTGTGCAGACACACTAGTAGACCATGTTTTTACAACTGAAGTAAAAATGTGTTTACCAGTCCATGACTCATTGCAAATGTGGGATTTCAATATGAACATGATTTAGACAGGAAAGGAAGCTAAATTGAAGGTGTGGGAGAGGTTAAAACTATATTTATAATGCAGATTGAACATTGCTTTTTAAGGTAAGATTATAATTTCAGATTATTCCCTATGAACTTGGTTACAAATGTTAAATGTACACACCTTTGCACACCACACTCCATATTCAACCAAGATAGTTTAGCTAGCACATTCCTTCAAAGAAAGATTTGCATGAGCAAGAGATCCACAAATATACTGATAATAAAAGTAGTTTTTTTTGTTCGTTTTTAATACAAAAATCCAGATATCATACATCACCATTTCAGATATCACCTTTCACACTAGAACCCAAATAGGAAAAAAGAGGGAGAAGTAAGATTAAATAGAAAAAAATAAAAGCCGGGCTCATACTCCTCCCTACCATGTGGCATTTAGCCTCTGAATACAACCATGTTCACTCCGAGAAGACTCACTACAGAAGTAGGGAGCCATGGAGGCTCATCCCCACATTAACTGCCTTCATACTTCATGCAAATAAAACCCACTTGCTAACATGACACTTAGGACAGCAAACCATACAAGGCCAAGAGGTTTCAGCTAACCCACCTCTTTAGGGCCTAGAGAGGATTAGCATTAGCAACATTGTGATCATTCCATTATGGATCAGGACATGTCTACACAGTATTGCTTAGATCTACTGCATCCAACCTTTTTAAGATCTACAACAAAAAAAGAAAGAAATGGTTTACAAGCAGTATATTTGGAACAAAGTGCAACACACGGCAATTGTTGTGTATACATGTATGTATGTATGTGATTGTAGGCATGTATGTGTATGTGAAAGCAACCCTGTAAACTGAGACATTCTTGGCAGAGCAGTGCCACTACACTGCACTCCTGCATACATGACAGAGCCTTTGTTAGGGACATGTTAACAGACAGATTCCTTTGTTGGATGTGCTTCATGCTTTAAATTAGCATCTAGATGGTTCAGTAACTTTATTTTGCTTCCAACATTCAGTCTGTTCAGTTTTAAATTACCCAGAAATCATTTTGTATAATTTCTCCAAGAGCTATTTCATATTAAAAACACAGTGGCAAATGCTGAGCTGCCCAGTGGGGATGCCTTCACCGTTGTTCACGACCTCCAGGAAAACCGTATGTGTCCATCTAGCTCCTCGTAGCAGTCTGTTGAAGTATTCTCTACAGATGTTTGTCAGTAATAAATGTCATTTTCAATGTGGTTGTCAGTGGCAAAAAAAAACCCTCAAACAAATAAAATAATTGTCTGTTTAATCATCTCTCTTTTTTCCTCCCTGGTCCACATTCACCAACAAGCACGCGAACACACACACACACACACACACACACACACACACAGTCCTGATATTCACCATGTAGGAAAGAGCCAAACCATGCCAGGGCCAGACCACGTCGAGGCGAGCCACAACACAGAACCCATCTCTTCTTTTGTGTGCTTGGCCATACAAAATGGCTGCCAGGTGTAGCCCGACGCTCCCACGTTGCTGGGCCCCGATTAGATTCTCCTCCGCAGTGTTGCAACTCTGCTCACATCTCATTGGTCAGCTCCTCCGTCTCCGTAGAGACGTCTCCATTGACGAGCTTGGTGTTCTCTTCGTATCCGGGGGGCATGAAAGCTAATGTGTAGGGGTATATCTTGTGGCACTCTGCACGGTATGTCTCCGCCCGTTCCTTGCAGTCACCCAATGTACCGTTCTGAAGACTCTCAAGAACGTCTGTGCAGATCTGAAAACGTTTTGTATCGTTTCAATAACTTAAAATTGGCAGGTTATGGAAGTTTAGAGGCATTTTAACTTGTTGTCAGATAATCTAGAGAATAAAACTGTTAATTGAAAGACTAAATCTGGTTTTAAGACTACAGATGTATTTTCCAGTGTAAAACTCAAGAACATTTTTACTTTATTTCAAGAATGGACTTATTTTTCCAGATAGCCAAATAACATGATGACAATAAGTGATTAATGGAATGCCCCCCCCCACCACCACCACTCACACACACGTACCAAAACACTTCTATTGTTGAGTGAGTCATCCAATGCGGTGGCAAGCTCCGCTGCTTTGGTTTCCGTAGATGGATCAAGATACACCATCATTTTAGCTCCTGCAGGTGTACAAAACAGAACAAGTATTGCAAATGAAATACAAATATGTAAATGATAAAAGATGTTGATATCTGAACAAAAGTCCAACTGATTTGTCTTTTAGATGAAACAACATTCCCGACTAGCTTCCTCAATTCACAGAAAGTCTAACATCAATAGTCTGACTATTTGGACTATTGACTGAACAGTGTGTTAATCCCCCATTCCGCAATTGTATCTAAAAACACCAAATAAAAATCATAGCTCTCTTACTTCAGTTTTAAAAAATAAAATCGTAGCATTTTCTAATTAATTTACAAATAAATATGTAAATATACTTCAAATAGAAACTAGAAATGATCATCTTTGTCAAAACGTCCAAAGCATGAGAAAAAAAGAAAACAGTCAACGGTGAATGAATACAACAGAGCCAGCCAACAGAGGCTAGTTTAGCACGTTGAAAGTAAATTCTGAGGTGAGGTTACAAAGTCCATGGTTTAACAAAAGTTAGTTCCTTTAAGCGGGGATTGCTTTACCCACCGTGATAAGAACAGACGTTTAGTTTGGCAAAAGAAATATCAGTGTTCATTCGTACGTCGTCAAAAAAAACAATACAAATTTTATATTTATATATATATTAATTTTTTTTTTTTAAAACACAGGCTTGTGTGTGTGCCCCCATGTGCGCAGACCTGCATGCAATTATATTTCTGTGTGTCGGGAAGAGAGAGGTGCGGGGACCTTACCGGCCAGGCGATGTGGTATGGAGGTGGAGTGCTTGGCGATGTAGGCCTGGTTGAAGCTCTTAGCGTTGCTGTCCCCAAACAGCCTGCTGATCTCCTGCTTGAGCACGACGCGCACCGCCTCGGGAAGCTCCTTACGGTCAGACACTGGACAAGGAGTAGGGGAGGGCGGGTATTAAAAAGGGTATAGTCAGCTATTGTAAGCCAATACACTTTTAGTCAAATTGGAACATAAACACAGTGACACCGCTCACAACAACAATGCCGCTTGGCCTCGCAATGCGTTTCAATGTGTGTGTGAAGGGGAACGGCACTTGCGTTCAGTGCAGAAGTGTGCGTTTTGACGAGTTTGAAGAACAAGTGTTCCAGAGAATGACTAACCCTGCCTTTAAAAGGGTGTTTTCACATATAGTCCTTGCTAAATTAACGCAGTCCTTTTAAAGTGGACCATCAGAAAAGGGACTCTTTTCACATTTTGAGTTCATTTGAAAGAGGACTCTGCTCTCTTGCTGGTCCACTTCAGCTCAGATGGGGTCTCAGTCCTCGGTCTGTTCACATTGTAGCTTCTGTGGAAGCTCTGAGACCACTACTGCTTCGGATTAATGCATTGTTAGCCCTATTGTAAGCCCAGTTATGTGCAGTGTCTGCCAGTTGCTGCACCCATCAGACTGGTAGTAGCGGAGTGTACTATACACAGGACAGGGGCCGATATTAAACATAGGTAGGAACTGAAGTTAGGTAGAAATGACAGTTTTAGAGAAGGAGCACTAGTGTAAAATGTGACACATGTAAAAACAATCCCACATTTCCAAGTGGAAAGAATGAATGGCCCCTCTCACCTCCTTTAAAGAAGCGAACCAGACACTGGTGCAGCCAGGGGTGGTCTGGGTCTATGGCCACTGCTCTCTTGATTGACTGGAGCATCAAAAGGTACTTCCCTAAAGACAAGAAGACACAATTAGGGAATTGTAGGCACAGTTCCTCTCATGTATTCACAAGCAAGCAAACCATACAACTATTAAATGCCATTTAAAAGGAAACAGGAAAATCTTAAAGGGCAAACGGCAATGACATTATTTGCTTTGCACAAACCTTTCCTGAAGTAGATCTCAAAGGCCAATAGGTGAGTGTCTATATTGTCTTTGACTAGATGTTTGAGTGGTGTCAGGAACTTGATAGCTTCTTCCAGTGGATTTTCTACCTGCAATCACGAGAACAGATGTTATGCTGACGGTCTGGACAGAATAAAACTACAGGCCCTAATGGACAGGACACAAAACTACAAGCCCTAATGGCCAGAACACACAAAATACACTACAGGCCCTTAATGGCCAGAACACACAAAATAAACTACAGGCCCTTAATGGCCAGAACACACAAAATACACTACAGGCCCTAATGGCCAGAACACACAAAATACACTACAGGCCCTAATGGACAGAACACACAAAATACACTACAGGCCCTAATGGACAGAACACACAAAACTACAAGCCCTAATGGACAGAACACACAACACTACAGGCCCTAATGGACAGAACTAAACTATAGATTCTAATATGGACAGCGTAACAACACATCGACAACAGCAGGGGGCAGCAATGTTTTCCCCTTTTGTGACACGCACACACCTTAGCCAGTTTGTCAGGTATAAGCTCTTCCTTTGGTCCGCCAATCTCCTCGTCGTCGTCCTCCTTTTTCTTCTTCTGGTTCTTGAGCTGCCTCTCCTTCTCTGCATTCTTCTTCTCCTCCTCTAGCTGGGCCTTCTTCTGGGCCCTCCTCTGCTTATTCCTCAGTTTCTTCAGCTCCTTGTCTGAGAGGTTAGCTGGCAGGGTCAGAGTGAAGCGGTGGCTAATTAATTGGTCTGTCCCCGACTCACAGGCTCAGGATAGATTATCTGGCTATCAGAAGATCCATTGGGATGATTTGAGTGATTTATTTTGATCACATTAACAGTCAAATGTAACAGGAGTCATGCGATAGCCTAGCAGCCTAGAGCCGTATATGGCTAATGCAACTGGGAGGCTAGGTTATAGCTGTGATTTTAGCACAAGGCGACAATGAACATTAAAATAGTGTAATCAACTAAATGATTCGTGCAGTTCTATTTTGAATGAGATCAGTGACCAGCGATAGGGTGAGAAGCTCGGCCATCCGTGAGGAACTCTGATTAGAGCCGCTGCGCTCCTTTGCGTCGAAAGAAGCCAGTTGAGGTGGTACGGGCATCTGGAAAGTCTTGGAAAATTGGTGGTGTCTTCTCACCCAGTTCCAGCGTGTTCGTTTATGGAGTTGAAGTAGGAGGAGACACTGTGTCCAAGTCTATCAAAATCAGCTTTAATATAATAATAGTAGATCACAAATACAAGTTACAGGGCCCCTTTGTTGCCGAGCAGAGACGACGTCACTGAGACCACACTGTGCCACATGCTTAATCTTGAGAGATAGAACTTTCCACTGGTCTTCCAATGTGTTCACTTTTAAGCAATAACATGCACCCTCTTAAGCCCTTATAAAATCATATATATATATATATATATATATATATATAAATAAAATAGAATAAATAAAGCACAATTTTCTACAAAAGGATGCTCCCTGGGGTTCCAGGTGTACGTCCAGCTGGGAGGAGGCCTCGGGAAAGACCCAGGACTAGGTGGAGAGATTATATCTCCACACTGGCCTGGGAACGCCTCGGGATCCCCCAGTCAGAGCTGGATAATGTTGCTCGGGAAAGGGAAGTTTGGGGTCCCGTGCTGGAGCTGCTGCTCCCGCGACCCGACTCCGGATAAGCGGGAGGAGACGGATGGTTGGATGGCAGTGACCAGCCTGTTAGTACTCTGCAGGTTGTAATGGCATGGGCTGTCAACTGGACAACCCACAGACTGTTATAGGCTCACTCATCAATGCTGTGCGCTCACTTGTGACAGAAGGCAGCAGTTTCTCTTGCTCTCTGCAAACTTTTGTATGCCAACTGTTTCTCGAGAGCCACCCCATGATAACGTAGATCCATGTTAAATCCGCGGTTGTAACAGCCTAACCAGCGCTGTTTGAGTGCTAATATTCCGTGGGTTGTGGACAAGATGTCAAGGTGCGTTAATTTTCAGATCCTCGTCAAAATGTATGTTTTCAAACCTGCATGTGCTCGATTATTAAATCCATGTATTAGATCCATGGCCCAAGGTGGGGAAGACTTGGTTTAGGCTAGCTTAGTCTTCCTGTAGCTAACATGAGAAACATTTTTGACGATTTGACGGATGTGCCATGCAGAGCTATTCTCAGACCACGAGAACTTTGCCAATATTAACACCAACATCATTTAGTTTACAGCTCACAAAACAAAATAAAGTGCAGTTGCACTTTCAAACATCCCCCCCACCCTCACCGGTATCAGCCTGCAGCTCCTTGCTGTCGTCAGTCAGTGGGTTGTCATGGAGACTCAGATAGATCTGGATGGCGGTGCGCGCGGCCTTGCAGTAGAAGGGGTGCATGCGCAGGACGTCCTCCAGCTTCAGCAGGTCCACATAGGAGCGCAGGGTCATCTTCCGCATGCAGTAGGTGTGGAAGTCAAACTGGTCGTCCGTGATCTCCACAAAATGCTGGAAGACGGACGTTTAAAAACAATTAAGACAGCAGTGCGTCACTTTAATGACTCCATGAAACAGGTTTTGACAGTAAGGCTGTCAAGCTATAACCTGACATGCCAGATGGATCGTTGTCACAAGTCCATCTGGGGAGCCGTACATTCAAACTGTTTGTGAATGGCTGTACTTTCAAAAAAATACTTGGCAGTTGAATAAACTGTAATTAAACTAATTAAACTGAAGCTTGCGAGATCAGGACGGTATCGCGAGGCTAGTCTAGCTACTTACAATGCCATTTTTTTTCTGCCATGCACCTCTAATCCAAGAATTCACTTTTATACAAGTTATTATAATTATTACATATGTTTGTGCTCACACAAGAAAACAGAGCAAAAATGGGCAATGCTCTAAAACATGAAGAAACTTTATGCTTGTGATGCGTTTCCGTAGCCATGGCTTCTTACCCTTTCAATTTCGTGGCATTTTTTAAGGGCGTCCCCAAACTTGTTCAAGGCCTTGTAGGCCAGAGCACACTCTGTCTGGAACCACATGCACTGCATCTCGTTCAGGTTTTCCACCGCCGACGTCCCCTCCTGGTGGCAAGTTAATCAAGACAAACACAAACTAGTGTCAAAACACACACTCAACACTAGGGGGAGACACCTCTCAATTTATATTAAATTAACACTTGGTATTGACAGCTTTATTATATTGGTTCTGACATCATGACAGTACGATTCAACATCAACAGGAAAGCATTGAAACAGTCTCCTACATGCATGAGCTTTGAACACATACACACACACCTAGCAACCCTCTCCCTCTCACCCGGGTAAACTTTGAGCACATTTCCTCAGCCTCCTTGATCAAGCCAGCCTTCAGCATGTACTTGGCACATTTGGAGTTGATGAATCTGTCAGCCGTGTCCAGGGCCTGAGCCTCATCCATCCACTGAGCCGCCTCTTTGATGTTCCCGGCATGCTGCAGGGGTCAAGGGTCAACAATGAAACCACTAGGCGCGCCAGAGTCATGTAGAAGAGAGTCGTGCCGACGTAATTTTGAAATGATCAGTGGTCAGGTGATTCAAGGAGACGCAAAACAGATACATAACTGGAATTTTAGGTAATTAGTATGGTTGAGTATCGTTTGGGTTTTATACGATTTCGGTTCCAAATCGATATCTTTTTAACGGTTCCAGTTCCTAAACGGTGCCTGAACCAGTTCTTAGTCATTTGTTAATTGCTGTTTATTATTATTAAAATTATTATGATTCATAGTAATTTGTTGACGGTCCCTTAGCGCAAACATTTGTCATGTTTACACATTTAAAAGGCAAAGTCCCTATAACAGGACATATTGATAACAATAAGCCATCTAACTTTGTATTTGCGGCTAATTTCTGGGAAGTTCCACGATCCGCCATTAGTGTAAAAAAACGGTCCATTGTAATTGACTCTGATGTACTCTTCTACATGGCTCGGCACTAGACCACAGGGCTTTCCATGTTACTTAGCGCATACAAGTCATAGACATGGGAAAGGCTCCCACTGGAACAATTTACCTTGTAAATCTTGGCCTTGATAAGGAACAGCTCTATGAGTGTGGGCGTACTCTCGATGGCCGTGTTAATGTACTCCAGGGCCAGAGTCTGCTGGCCAACCATGTCGTAGTGCTGCGCCAGGAAGTACTGCACCCACAGCAATGTAGTCGGGGGCTCCTCTTTTCCGTCATCTGCAATGGCAAATGATATTCAGGGTTCCCACACAAGTCAAATGTCAAATTCCCTGACTTTTCCTTTTTTTCCCCTGGCTAAATATGATAATAAGAAAACCAGCCATCAGAACGATGTCTGTGTAAAAGGGTCAGGCAGCATGGCAACTATAAACAAGCCTGAAAATGGGATATTGCACAATGATACTATCCACATTCAGACAGAGGTTAACTTGGTTTTATAAGGAGGGAAGAGTCCTCATTATGGGGGGGAAGGGGGGTCTAGGGGTTTACCCCAGAAAACTATGAGCATCAAACACTTCATTATTCTGCATTCTAGTTATTTTTAAAGCACCAATTTGTGCTTTTTCTCTCTTCATTTATTGGACATTTTTAGAAAACTAAATCCAGGCAGCAGGTGATAAAATATTATGCAGATTTTCCATGATATAACCCAAAACAATTATAAAATTCCCAGACTTTCCATGCCTGAAATACACTTTTTAAAATTCCATGATATTCAAGAAATCCCATGAGCAGTGGGAACCCTGCACATTACGGCATGAACAGAGGCTGCCACTGTGCATTGTCTGCATACAAAGTGAAGTACATGCATACACACAGAAGTGGTGGGACGAGTTGGAAATGTGTGTGCAGTGCTAATAAAAGATCCTGGATACATTAACTATACAGGTGCATCTCAATTAATTATTATTGTGGAAAAGTTAATTTCTCTAATTCAATTGACAAAGTGAAACATATCAAGGATTAATTACACAGTGAAATAGTTCAAGCCTCCATTTGTTTTTATCTGCTGACAGCATCTCGTGGCTGTCCCTAGAGCAAGACTAAAAAAATAAGGGTGAGCGAGCCTTCACAGTCGCTGCCCCAAGACTGTGGAATGAGCTCCCTCTCCATATTAGATTGGCCGCTAGCCTTCCTGTTTTTAAATCACAACTAAAAACACAATTTTACTCGTTGGCTTTTAAACCTGCTTGAGTTTTTATTTTGTCATGATGCTCCTATTTTGGTGGTGTTTACCACCAAATCTATTTAGGTGGTGTTTACTGTGTGAAAATGTGTTGTTTTATCTATGTACTGATGTACAGTATTAGCCCTTTTGTCAACTTAGTTGTTTTAAAATGTGCTCTATAAATAAAGTGGATTGGATCTTGATAACGGCTTACAGCTCATGAAAACCCCAAATTCAGTATCTCAGTATATAATATAATAATTTATTGAGATACACATGTATACCCTGAAGCTTAAGCCTGGACCAGCTACTCACCATTCTGGTTGAACATCCTACAGTTTTTTAAAGAGGTCTCATAGCCAACAACTAGCTCTTCAATTATGGCCACCTATAAAGAGAAATAAGAGATATTGGATCAAACCATGGAACATCATGGAAGCTAGGTTAGCAAGTGAAAGAGAAAGTAAACAGTATTTTCACCTTCTCTTTGTCGTTGTACAGTGACTTGAGGGTGGTAAACACAGGCGGACAGCCTTTACTGAAATTCATCCTCAGATACCTGTCCAGACACTCCCGGAACTTCTCACCTGGAGGAATAGTAACACACTTGACCAGAGGCACTTCTCCAGTGTCATTTGCTACAGTTTTGTTAACAGCAGTAGAAACTAAATTAAAACAAAATTAACATAACATGGTATATTCTCTTGAGGCCTGAATCTATAAATCAAGGGATTGGAATATGTATTCAAAACCAACTAAGGATCTGAGAGCAAAACCATTGAAGCTAAACAAGAGTGTATCTGTGATAATACACTGCAGGTTAGTTTCTGGAATAGGGAAGAGAGAGAGGTAGGTGACTGTTCACACCAGAAAGGAAGCTGAGAGGTAGTCTGCGAGGAACCAGTCCTTTGGGGAACTTCTTCCAGGCTTCCTCATATATCCTTTGTCTTTCCTCAACACTGCCTGGAAGACAAGGATACAGTATGTTTAGAAGGCTGTGGAACTGCTATAGCTTTAAATATTTCATAATAGTTTATTTATTTATTATTATTTTAATTAATTAGTTTGTGGACAAAGAACATCCGGTTCATTTTTCTGCTGGCTAACTTGCACCAAAAGTTTCAGCAAGCTTTTGGATGAAGTTAGTTAGTTTTTTTTATTTTGAAGGTGATCTGGAATGTTTTATTGTTCTGCCCAGTGCCCCCTAGTGTCTCTAATTTGTAAGTGTAGCTGTACCAGGTTTCAAGGCATTCTCCAGGCCACGGTAATAGGACCAGTTCTCTGGGTTCCTCTCCTGCAGGTGGCAATAAACCTCTTTAGCTTCCTCCAGGCGCTCCAGCTTCAGAAACACTTCACCTACAGAAACAAAGTCAGGCAACTAGTCAAATGATGCTGAGCCAAAGCAGTAAGTCAATAGGAAGACAAAATGAAGTTAGTAATTCATTTATATAGCACATTTCACATCACAACTATAGGGGAATACACCGCAGGAGTAACTACATGACAGCACATGACACAAATAAATAACCAAACAAAAACAATAAGACACTTTAACTTCTTTGTGTTCACTATTTTGCCTGTAATATCGAATCTCGCTATGATCAAACTCAAAACCTTTATTTTGAATAGGGCTGCGAGCATTAACGTGTTCATATTTGAGATTATTTTGAAATGTTTAACTCGTTAAATGACCAGTGTCACATCCGAGGATGCTCTGTACGTAGGCTACTCGCTGGGCCACTTCAGCCAGTGTACATTTGCTGACTGCATCGTCAGACAGTCAAAAGTGTTTTCTTCAAATGTTAAGCATTGTGTGGCCAGCTGACCCTGTGAGAATTGAGGCTGCGTTCCGATCGAAAGCAGTATCCCCTTCTCCCTACGCAATGCAAAGGGTACATAATATAGGGAACTTCACAAGGAACTTGATCGCTAGAACTGTTTATTTCGGAATTCCCTACAACGTAATCAACAGCGTCAGGGTCGCACCTTGAAGTTCCCTATGATTATATACCCTGTGCAGTGCGTAGGGATCAGGGGATACAGCTTTCGATCAGAACGCAGGTCTAAATCACACACTTGTGTACCCTCGCCTAGCAACATAGAATGTGTAAAATGCGGCTGCGCAAAAATAAGAAACCTGCTGAAAATATGTGAACATATGCATTTTGATAACGGATCAATTTGATCCGGTGTGGCTGTTATAGGTAAATACCTGTGTTTTCAATCTTGATTTATCTTAACAGTATCTTAACTTAAATATATTTTAAAAACAGTTATGTACAACTGGAAAAACCTCCACGGGTACAATGTACCTCTTGGCGGTTCTATTGCTGCCAGTGACATACAAATGTAGGCTATCCCACCTTTCCTTCACTCTTTCTCCCGTCAGCTGTTTGGCTCATTTTATATACACACACACACTATACATGTAAATATTTCCTCTTCAGACTTGCGCCCCACGTCGCCCTACGTGACGACGTCACAGCTACCCCTGCTCTCTAAATACCTGCAGCATTACTGTGGGCCTATGTAATACCTGGCAGCTTGCATTGTCTGTCTCGTCCCAATATCTTTAAAATTAAGCTAGACGTGTTCTCTTTGACGTCAACAGAGAGCGCATGCTCTCCCAGTGAGATGCCTAGCACACAGACCCACCTCGCGTCTCCTCCACAGCCAGCTTGTCACAGATCTGTTTCTCATAGGTGGACAGGTGCTCAAGAGCCTCCTTGTAGAGGCCTGCCTCCCGCAGCACCTGGTTCTGGTACAGCAGCAGCTCGCTGTACTCGTAGTCCACCTTATCTGGAGAGGTCTGTGGATGCACAAAACAAACACACAGTGGTGCCATAAAACTATGTACGAGTGTAACGGGGATGAACAACCATGTAACTGGGCCAAAACCAATCACTGCTCTTCGTCTGTGGGCTGTGCATTTGCCTTACATAACCCCTCGCACTAGATGTACGGCACAAACGCAGCAAACGGGCCAGACTTATCAGGAGCTATGGCAGGAAATGGGGTCTTGTTGTTATGGCCTAAACTTACCAACCCAGTGAAGGAAAGTGATTTACTGGCAGACCCACTGCCTTCAACAGGAAACGTAATCTATCTTTATTTAGTTTAATGTGTCAAGTAAGTCACACCGTGGTGATGAAGCAAATAAACACCGCAGCTCATCCATGCTGAAGAATTTAGATGGAGTAACTACGTGTCGGAATATAAACACCAGCGGTCGGGATGTCCTCTAACCTGCTGAGTCTTCCTAAACTCCTCTACGATCTTGGCGGCCATCTCGTAGTCTTCCAGAAGGTGGTAGGCAATGGCGTACCCGATCCACGAGGCGCGCTGGGCTGGACGCAACTGCAGCAGTTGGTACCTCGTTTCCTAAGGCGGGAGAAAAGTGACAAAGAAATAGTCTGGGAGGTTAGTTTAGTCAAACAATCATCAGAACCTGTACAATGTGCTGTAGCGCACACAGCACCCCAGGCACTAGACCCTACTGGGAGAGTGCTAGAGGAGGAAACACCTCCCGCCTC
>JAODLL010000001.1:554928-581408 GCA_026546735.1 Forbesichthys agassizii | reverse complement strand
CATCACCCCCCCCCCCCCCCCCCCAGTTGTTCCCATATGAGCTAGGGGCACTATAATGCGACTAACAAGTGTCCAATAAAGGATAGCGGGTGGCTATCTTAGCCTCTTTTTTACTTTACAATTTGTCCATACATTATCAGCGATGCCACAGTGTGATATGTGGAGGGAGAAAGTTAAGTAAAAGCACTTAATACACAGCTGTCCAAACATTATCAGCGATGCCACAGTGTGATATGTGGAGGGAGAAAGTTAAGTAAAAGCACTTAATAGGCAGCTTGAACAGGTTGTTTTTGTAGTGCTTTTGCTGAGCCATGGTGCAAATGCTTATAGAGCTGCTAGCTCTAATGCAAGAGTCCTGAATGCAAACAAAAGACAAAGTGAAATATTACACTTGCCCCACATATATAGGCCCCGCATACACTATTTCTCACTAAACCAACATAGGAATCCTAACAGGCGTGACCCAGCGCAGCAGCCACACTAGTGTAACCTGATATCTGCCTGCCAATACATTGTGCCGTTTGCAAATCACTGCCATGCGGCACTTGGGGTTCTAGAAATCTCTCCCGACAATACAGAGTGTTTCTTTTGATGGTATAGAGTGCCTTCCGTGCATAGACATCGTATCCCTTCCTCACCGGTCTACACAGCCGCACAGATAACATTTAGGTTTGCAACTCTCCTTTGCCCTCATGCTACGGAGAACACGCGGCGACCAAATATGGACGTAGTGTATAAGCTATTTGGTCTCTCGTTGTGTATAGGAGCTTCAAAGGCAGCGGCAGCTGATGCACTGCAGACATGCAGAAGACTGCCCACGTGGCTAACTGCAAGACGAAATACATCGATATTTCATTTGATTGACAAGCACAACCGTGTCGTTTGAGCAAGGAATGGATGAGCAGTAGCTGAATGTAAGACTATTCTCTCTGCATCCACAACGTGCAAGATCTCCCAATTCAGACCTTCGGGGCCAGAAACGCGGGACAAACAACGTCAACGTGAAAACCGCGTGCCATTGACAGCGAGCGCCAGCGCTGCCAAGAACAAGGCACCGAATTCTGACAAGTCGCAGGGGTGCTGTTCTGTAGCTGACACGGGCCTCGGTACCTCCATATTTCAGGAGGCGGATCAACCCAACAAGGTTTAACTGTAACGAGAAATCGAGTAGAACACCCAGACAGAACACACAAACGTATTAGCACTTCAGATGTCATTTCCACACCCATTGATTACCCAGACAGCAGCCCCGTGGTTCACAGTCCTTGTCCTCCCACCACCCCGCCCCCCAACCCGCCCTTCTTACCCTGTAGCCCTCCAGGTCCCTCATCTGGATCTGCAGCAGGGAGAGGTCGCGGAGGATCTGCAGGTTGTCCTTGTCCCACTTGAGCGCGTTGCGGTAGCACTTGATGGCCTCGTCGTACTTCTTGTCGGAGCGCTGCAGCAAGCCGTACACGTGCCAGCCTGGCAACCGTGGGGTTAAGGAGCACACGCACGTGTTGCTGTAGCTCAGTGTTCCCCAACCCTAGTCCTGGGGTACCCCTGCCCTGCGTGTTTTAGCGGTCTCCCTGCTCCAACACACCTGACTCAAATCAATGGCTTCTAACGACACATTATTTTTCATGGACATGACTGTGTGGTGACAGTAAGCGAGAGACAGACATTGGGGAATGATTGGTAAATGAACTCGGGTTGGATTCGAACCCAGGCTTCCCAGAGCACTCAAGCCTAACAACGCATTAATTTGAGCCAGGTGGGTTGGGGCACATAGAGGGCAGTGGACGTCCAGGACCAGGGTTTGGAAACAAAACATGAATCTAAGGAGGGAATTCCCAAATTGCTGTGGAAACGGAAACTGTTAGAAAGGCACGAGACAGACAGCCAAACACAAACGTGCACACAAGCAAGACAGCCAGACACAGGGCACCAAGGATACAAACGTGACTTTTTAGATCATTGCGAAGGCCTCTTCTGACCAGGTCATAAGCGTCTTCTTTTTTGCCTAGACAGTTAAGGGTTAACCCCTTCATGGCCAGTGTTTCTGGAGGAAGGTGGGGATGACAATGGTAAAGGAGCGGGAAAATTATGACATTAATAAGCATTACTGTCATTGGCATACGAAATAATGATCTTTCTTCCTTGTTGACTGACTCCATGATTCTTACCTCCATGCTCAGCAAACTTGGGGTTAGACAGGATCTGTTTGCAGAATTTGAGCCCATTTCTGTACTGCTTATGCTCATAACATCGCTGTGGACAGATTGAGGGAATATGTTATATACAAAATAGCCACTCCGGCCGCATGCATGTGCAGCCTACTATGCATTTGTTTTTGTCCGAGATGGTGCTTAGTGTGACATCTAGTGGCAGACAGTGACATTCATAGTTCCTTTAAAATTAGCCACAGGTATAATTTTAGAGCTTGATTTAAGTTGTTTATTCATGTCAATATCAGACAACATAATAAATTAAAAAAACGAAATTAAGTATTCATTTTTACTTCTTATTTAGGCAACTCCTTGCATGTAGTAGTGACAAATAATTAGAATAATCTAAGCAAGAAACCAGAATGCAAACATTTGCTGCAAGTCTAAGTCATTGGCTTTCACTAGTCAATGGCAGCCATGTGTGCTGTCCATATGCCCACAGTTCAGTTCTAATGGCAATGCCTTGGTCAATATTAACTGAGTACTGAAATAACATGTGAAATGTTTATGACCATATGGTCTCATGTTGTTCTTTCCCCATGTATTCCTTAAATGTCTCGTGTTGGCAAGACTGACATTTAGGTCACACAACTACAAATAATATTACCACTGGTTATGCTTTTCCAGCAGTAGTCCCCACACATTTAAAAATACCTTGGCAACGAACCACTATTAGCGTAATGAGGATAAGTCTGATAACAAGGCTCTCAAGTACAAGGCTCGGTATTGGACCCTTAAGCACAAGGCTTTGAGTTGGACCAAACTGTTTCCATGCCACTACCTTAAATCTAGAAATAGTGAAAATGTATATCACTCCGAAAGTTTTATTTTCTTAAGGGGATATGGGTGGTTTAGGGATTCAATCTAACATGCAGACCGTCTACCTGCAATCTCCCTTGAGACACGTGCTTAAAACCTACTCTGTTCTGAACACCATCACCAAGTCACTTTGAATAAAAACATTGCTAAAATAACCGCAGAAAGGGATTTGTTCTACAACCATGTGCTATGAAAGCAGTTAGCAGTTCCAGAGCTGAGTGGAATTTGGACATGGGCCCAACACTAATGCACCGAGGCATCTCGACTGGCACACATGTATAAAAGAAGGTGTGGTCAATAGCACAATACATGGTCAATATATTTTCATCCTTGTATATGGCGTTAACTAGCCAACTACTGCTGAGCAATAGGCCTACTTTAGTGAAATACACTGCAAATGATCTTGCAGTACCCCAAGTAAGCATAAAGAAACTCAAATGTGTTTTTAAAGGAAAAATGTATCCAGTATGGAATGCTTAAACTTAAATATACAATTCACACCTTTAATTAATATGAGAAAAAAAAATTCAATGACATGCATGAATTTATTTTAAGACCTGTTGTGAATGGCAACATGGGTTGATGTGGGCATGACTTCAAGAGCGACAAATACGACTTCAACTCAAATGTGTGAAGGCATCCGAGTTGGCTCAGTGTGGTAAATACATGATTTACATAAAAACAAGCCTGGCATTGATACACTTAACAAATTAGATATGTAGGCATTCCAGAACGGGTCAAAGCAGCTGCCCAACTGACGTTTGTAGTCACACATTTGCTGATATTGTTCTCCCATTCTTTAGTCTTGTTTTGAAAGAGCAACCAGATCTTGTTCAAACTGTAGATGTAAGCTGCCGCATTTGTTCAAACTCAGTCGGTCTTAACATTCCAACATTGGCAGGCCTAGTTTAAAACTAGCTGACATTGGTACACAGTGTTGAGTTACGTTGACTGATTAGCCATCTACCGTTAACGACATAGCCACTTGGCTAATAGAGCTCATACGACTTAGTTAGCAGGCTAGGCAACTTAACAGGCAAACCATGCAAATAAAACAAACAACCAACAATTACAATAAAAACTATAAATTAGCGTCCGACATAAACGCGAGCATGCACACGATTTACTTAGAAGTTACTGTAGCTAGAAGACTAGCTAGGATTTGTTTGACAAGCGGGGACGCCGGGGAGGCCTTCGAACGTTAGCTATTGTACGGTAACTATTTGTAAAAGAGGACATGGGGTCTTACCTAAGCTTTACTACAACAGCTGGTACATGAATACCATCTTTATGAGAAAACAAACAACGACTTTATTGGAACAGTCGCAAATTGACAACGCGACTAATGTTTGGTGTTTAACCCATTCAATGGTCCCTTTGGTTCGAATGTTATCTTAAGCTAATGCTAGCTAGTCCGCTAGGCAGGGTGTCGCCAATGAATAGGTATACTGTAACCAACCAAATTAGAAAAAACTACGTAGTGATATAGCTATTCGCCATAAGCTCACCAAAATCCGTTTGAAGAGCGCATTCTCTTTCGGCGGTAAAGTAATTGTAGGCATTGTTGCAATTGAGATCAAATTCTCACTCGACCTCAGCACATGTAGCTAAAGTTAGCAATATATTCAAAACGAGTTGAATGATGTCGACAGCTCGGCTCTTTTTCTCCCTAGTCACTCTGTTCGATTGCTCTGCTTTCCACTTCTGCTCACTTCCTTCTCACGTGGTAGTGGGATATCCCAGTTTAAAATGGCCGCGACTTTAAGTTTCACGCTGTAACCAATAAGAATCAAAGATATCCTAAATGTGTTTATAACACGTTTCAAGTAGATTAGGATCAGACTGACTGACCACATAGCCTACGGAACCTTCAATTGTACTAGGCTAACGTCAAATGGCCTCATTCATATAATAATAATAAAACCATGATAGATAATGATACATGATACATTTTCAGCATATAACTGTCAAGCAACATATTATATATCCAGCAGAGTGCGCCAAATCAGCACTATAGGTCAGTTGTAACACAATTAGAAACGTAATGACAATTTGTTGCTTAGCCTAGCACAGACAATGTCGGTTACTTAACTTTGGAGAAGAGTTGCGCTATATTCCCTACAATAATATTGATCTTCCACAATTGTCTGCCTTAGGCCTGCCTGGCCAGTGCATTACTTAAACGTGTGTGAGAGAAGGCATGATGTTGAAATATATTCATGGCTTGAAATAAAATGTTAGGCCTTGCCCTTTCGTTATCAGATGGCCTCGTATGGTACCGCATTCATCAGACTGACACCCTCTAACCTATTATATAGTTCTATGCCTCTAACACAAACGCACACACACACACACTTGTGTGTCTCTTGTCTTTGTGTAACTTCTTCCTCTGCACGTGTTTGCTCTGTCTTGTTTATTTTCTCACCGATATTTCCATCCACTGTATCAGTTTACCTATATAATTACTATACTTTAACAAGAAGACTGACCGAAAATAATTCCATTCCATTGGGATGTGATACTTCATTTGGCGTGCTGATTCCTTGTTGATTGAAGTGTTGTCCCGCTTGTGTGTGCGCAAGTCTGATGATGTTATGAGTGTGTCTTAACACTGACTTAACTAACTAACGGCTAAATGCCAGGGAATGAGCGTTTGACAAATGAGTTTGTGTTTATGCATGGACATGTAAAAAATATTTGCCTTTAACACAAAGAAAGTCTTTAATTATACCACCCACTGAATTTCTTTGTCCAAAACAGAGGTCTTCAACAGGGGGTCCAGGACCTATAGGGGGTCCTCAGAGGTATTGCAGGAGGTCCTCCAAATTATTGAATCCCAAAATATACATTAACAAAATAAAACCTTTGCCATAAATATATAAACCTGTCAATCATTTTAATGGCTTAGTGGCTTACATTATTACATGGCACTATACTTAGCCTGAAAAACATGACATCTGGTCTAGAATGTAGCACCCTTCACTCACAAATATTAGTATACAAAAGAAGATACCTGTACAAGGAATCACAATAAGGGCCCAGACGGTACAGTAGAACCTGGACTTTAGCCACTTCAGCTAACCATATAATATTGCTCCAATATTGCTGTTGAGCCTATTCTACTCTGGGGGTCACTAGTGAGGAGGAATTAAGACAAAATCCCTCTATCCTTGAGGAAATGTTGAATTCCAGATTCCTGTATACTTTCAAAACTGTCTCTCCCCCCAGATAGGCGGTAGGTAAGTGTATGTCGGATGGAGTATTGCACCGAACAATACTGCACCACAACCCCCCCCCCCCCCCCTTCCTAATCACACGCACGCACACATACATGGCATCCTCACAGGCTGTGCTGTCCTTCATTCTCCTCCCCTCTGTCGTTTCTCTCTGTCCTAGCCTAGGTGGTGTCACTACTGAACATGAGTAATGATGTTGTCATCTCTGTAAGTCTCCATTTATCAATGTCAGATGGGAGAGCGATGCAGAGGGTGCGTGCGTGTGTGTGTGTGTGTGTGTGTGTGTGTGTGTGTGTGGCAGGGGGTAGTAGGGAGTTGTCCAGATTGGAGTACAAACAGGACAGCCAGGAAGAGGGTTAGCAGAGAGAGAGAGAGAGCGAGCGAAAGAAATAGACGTAAAATAATATGCATAGTGTGCAGTTAAGAGAGGGAAAGTTATATTAACCTGACATGCCAGAGGAATTGTTGTCACAAGTCCATCTGGGGAGCCGTACATTGAACTGTTTGTGAATGGCTGTACTTTAAAAAAAATACTTGGCAGTTGATTGGATGAATCATCTGGTCGTTTTCGCTGTCGGCACCATGAGCGGCACACCTAAACCACACCCCTATAGCTTTAAACACGACGCTGATTAGAAAGTGACTTTCCAGAATAATTCTCACGGCGAAATGAAACTGAAGCTCGCGAGATCAGGACGGTATCGCGAGGCTAAGACTAAGGGGCGCTCGTGAGAGAGGTGACAGCACTGGAGAAAAGGGGCTGGTCTAAACCACGATTGACACTGAAACAGTTCAGCATGGTTGGAAAAGCGTGAAGAGTAAATGTTAAAAAGCCCATAGAACATGTGTGGTCTCTCTCTCCTTTACTGACAGAGAGAAGAGCCTGTGATTCATAGTTGCCATTACTGCTAGGCAGAATTAAGGCTTTGCTCTTTAGCATATGCTAGTTTAATTATGCAAATCAAGTCTGCTAGACAAAACATTACTGCTGCAGTTTAAGTCAGTCTGGTCAGAGACACTATATGATGTGTGCATGTAACATGTAAATTGGATGCTAATGCAAAGCAAGCTATATGTAAATTAAACAATATTTAAGGTACACAATGTTGTGCTTGTCCAGAACTTTCATATGCACACCAACACAATGATAGACTTAACATTGTATTCAATATTATCAGTGAGAACATTCTCTTTATTGTATCTGCTTTGAAAAACAAGTTTTTGTAATCCTCTTTTTGTTAACATTTCAGAATTCTGTACAGGATAAAAAGAAATAAGCACAAATCTCAAACTATAAAAAACAAAATGAAAAAAGAGGGGATGTTTAAAATACAAATTAGTAGTAAGACATTGTCTGAAGTGCAATGGCATAGCTCAGATGGGTTAAAAATTTAACAAAAACCTTGAAATAAAAATACTTCTCTATTTTCCAACAAACAGTAAATTCTTTACAGAGTAGACCGTATTATCTGATGTATTTAAACCTGTAAAAACATATTTACAAATATCCATCATCTTTTATATACTTTTTCATATTATCACATATATGTCAGCACCAGTTAAAAAAAACTAAAAAACTAAAACCAATACATCAACAACAATTTAATTAAAATGTTGTCTACATTTGACTTGGTCCCGGTACATAATGATATTTGGAGGAAGCTTTGTTCTTCTATTGGAAGGCGTAAAATTCCATATAACATGCCTTCACTTTTGAAGACTAGAACAGATTGTGACCTTGTGCAACTATAACACTTATCTGAAGTATTTCTACTGTCCCCACCTCTAGATACAGCAGCCACCATCAGATGCTTCATATGCGATGGCTTATTAAATGTCAATTTGTCTTCAGTCTGAGCATTTGGTTGAAAATTCCTGCATTACGAGCCTGTTTCGCAGGTTTAGGTAGAATGAGAAATATAACCGACGTGAGTATGCTACTTTTGTGCTCCAGACAAGCTCAGGTGTATCAATAACAAGCTTTTGCCACCAACACTGATGTGGGGTTTAGTAGAATTGCCTTGCTTTGATAGATCTGGGCGACAGTAGACCCTAAAACCTGCTGACAAACAGAATCAAACCTTCAGACACCACATACTAACAGAGGAAGAGCTTATAATTCCATAGAATGACAAAAAGGAAAGAACCCAATTCAATGGATCAAATGTAGATACATTTACAGGACAAAGGGAACGTTTGTATTTAAAGGGTTGGATTATATAACACCAACAACCAAGATAGTAATTTTTCATGGCAAGAAATTATTTTACAGAGAAGGCTTTTTGGTTCGTTGATTACAGCATCATTCTCAGGATTTCATTCCGTTGAGCTAAGCGGACTTACTAAATAAAGCACATTCAAACACATTCCTTCCTAATCATACTTCCATTCATCATATGCCAAGGTTATAAAATAGGTGAATAGGAAAGGGGATATTTTATTGATGTACAGTAGCCTATACCACAGTATATTATTTCACACACTAACTTTGTCAACTACTGGGGCAGAAGGTGCAGATGGTGACACGTGGGGCGAAGACATTTTACATTGTGCACAAAATAAAAATAATATGCTATCTCTAGTCAGAGGAGGGAGAGACACTGCGTCAGTGGAGACTGATTGTTGTGACACATGCTTAAAATCCACATTTGTGTTCTTAAGGTCCATATAGTTAAACTCCAAATCATAGACTCACTCAAACCAACACATGGTTAAGTGTGATGCCTAACCCTTGTTGTTACATAACATTAAGATATAATAAGGGTACCATGAAACTACTAAAACAGAGGGATTGACAACCAGCTTTGTCACAATTTAGAGTTGAAGGCAGAGATACAATGAGAGCACACGCATATTTTAAAGTGACTTATCATACGGGAACAAGGTTAACAATGTGGTTTCTCTTAAAATCGATTAGCTCTTAACCATAATAATGAATCCCTTTCTGTACTCTGATACATTCAATGCCCAGACATGGCCTGGCTTTGCCTTTGAGGAACATGTCACACAATGTATTGTAGATAGTTGATAAGGTGTAAAGTACGCTCTGATAAGATGCCTGGCTGACTGTGTGTGTGTCTATGCACTTGTGTCATCTGTCAGCTCATGCCGGTTTGTGTCTGTTCATCTGCGTGCTCCGGGGCTGGCGATTCCAAGTGCCTGCTTCGGCTGCCATTTCATCCACGCTGTCTCTCTCCCATCTTCCGCGTTGCCCTTCACACGTGCACACAGACAACGATAACACACAGGCAACGAACGGCTGACGTTCGGTTCGGGCTGGTCGGCTTAGCAAAACCACTAGAGGGCAGGGTTTGCCCGCGCGCACCACACGAGAAGAGAATGTAATTTTCAGGGTTTTTTTGTCTCGCGACGCTCGTAGTTTAAACAGAGAAGGGGGCGCCGCGCAGACAGCGAGGGAGGAACCTCTAGAGGGGGTCAGAGGGAGGAAGAGAGGGAGAACAACAGAGTGAGATGGAGACAGATTGTGGGGGTGGGGGGTGTGTGTGTGTGTGTGTGTGACGGGAGCATAGCTCTTTGGGAGGAGCACTGCTGTAGTCCCTTCTCTGCTCGTCGCACAGCTGAGGGATCTGGGCTTCAACAGCAGGACGACACGCGCAACTCAGTTAAATGTCCGTCTTCACGTCTGTTAATGCTACTCAATCAGCCCGTGTGACGCAGTGTCTCAAAGCATGATGGGAAAGGGGGTCGGGTATGTACTGTATTTTAGAAAGAGGAAGCTACCTAATAATATCAATAATAATAATAATAATAACAATAAAGCACCTCTTCATTTCTATGATGGATAGTTGTTTGTTTGATTTGCCACATCCCAAATCATATGATCTCTCTCTCTCTCTCTCTCTCTCTCACACACACACACACACACACACACACACACAAATCATAGGAACTCATTGATAACCTGGGTCGTGTTTTAGAAAACAAAAACATGCCAGTCACATGTCCAATTCGTGTCTCCACGTTGTGTTACGCCTTCCCGGGCGTCCAAAGTCAACTCCCGCCCACGCGTGCTCGGCCTACCCAGTATAACCCAGTATAAGCTGTCGCCACCACAAAGGGTTCCTGGCGCGGCTACTGGCTTGGAAAAAACTCCTCCATCCAACCGTCGCTCGAGTCCAGCTCCGCCCCCGAGCCATCGCCCAATCCGAAGCCGCCGCCGCCCGGTGGTCCACCCCCGTACCCATAGGACGACATGTCCTGATTGGCTGTCCTCTGGTAGCTTTGAGGCTGAACCACAATCCCTGGTCCGTAAGGCCCTCCCCCTCCGCCCCCCACACCGGCCGCTATTCCCGGCCCCCCGGGGCCTGCAGCGAAGCCCCCCATGCCGGTCATAGCTTGCCCCATCAGCCCCTGGCTCATCCCCTGGGTCATGACCATGGGGCGAGGTTGGTTGGTCCGGGGCTGTCCGCCCATGTGCCCGCCCATCATGGCCGCGGCTGGGTTGCCCACCCTGGGGTCCATGGCCTGGCTCACCCCCTGGCCCCCTGGCCCCTGGAAGTGCTGCTTGGCCACGCGCTGCTGCTGGCCGGGCGGCATCCCGTAGCTCTGGGCCGAGCCGAACCCCACCATGTCCCCTCCCCCTGTAGTCCTGCCGACGGCCCCTGGCATGGCCTGCATGCCCTGGCCCTGCTGCGGTGGCCACCCGCCGCCGCCCGCTGCTCCCGGCATGCCCTGGAGTCTCTGTGCCTGCTGGGTCTTCCCGTTGGGTGGGCCTTTGAGGGCCTGCTGGGACGCGGAGCGCATCAGCATGGCCTGGCCTCCGTAGCCGCCCGGTCCGCTCCCGGGGGGAGGCGCGCCCGGCTGCCTCGCGGGGCCCCCGGCGGGGCTGTGCTGGGGTGGCAGGCCCATGGCGGCCTGGACGCTTTGGCTCTGGTGCTGCTGATGGATCATTTGGCTCATGGAGGGACCGAGGCCATACATGGAGCCCTGGCTGGTGCCCTGGCCGCCATACGGGAGGCCCATGTCGGGTTGGGGCCCCACCATGCCCACCTGGGTCTGGACGGAACCCATCTGAACCATCTGCTGCTGACTCTGCGGTTGTTGCTGCTGTTGAAGGAGGCGGGCAGCTCGCATGCTTTGGATAGCCTGAGGAGTACCTGTAGAAGGAGAATAACACAAGTTTTTGCAAGTGCACTTTATATAGATATTTTATATAGGTATTTTATTTAGTCTGTGTAGTCTCATGTGGTTCTGTGTTTGTCCTGGAGGAACGGAGGAACGTTGTCTCGTTTTACCGTGTGTTTTATTACTAACTGTATATTATTGAAACAATAATAAAAACTATTTGACTTGACTTGACAGAATGGTAAATGGTAAATGTAAAAGCGCTTTACATTTACACCCATTCATACTTGCTGGCATGCAAGGTTCGACCAACCACTGGGAGCAATTGGGGGGCTAGGCTGTAAGGCATCTTGCTCACGGAGGTAGGTAGGTAGATATATATATTTTTTTTTTAAATTTTTTTCTGGGAAATAATTCCATTTGGTTGTACAATTGGGTCAGCACCAGGGTTCAAACCGACGACCGTCCGGCTGGGAGCCAAACACCCATACCTCTCGACCATCCTGTCCCCATTCGCAGGGCTCCATCCAGTAGATGGAGGAACCGCAGAGTTAGCAGAAGAGTTGTATATCGACCACACAGGCAGCACAGCTACCGTATACATGCACGAGTGCATGAGGTGCTACAGTATAGTCCCTCAGCACCCAATCGGGGTAGATCATGTTTTGCCCCAGAAAGTTCCCCATTGAAACCCTAACTAGGCCCATTGATAACGTCAGAGATTAGATAGATTAAAGAGCGGATGCAACAGAGTTAATCTTTGGTTCAATTGAGCATTTGTAATGGTAATGCAGCGGAATGGTATTGTGCTCATTATCATCATGCTGTGCAGAGAGAGAGAGAGAGAGAGAGAGCGAGCACTGGAGTTGATATGGAGTACCAGGTCAGACTGGGCCAGACCTGTGTTTACAGCATTCACCACGGGAAGAATGAGCT
This sequence comes from Forbesichthys agassizii, assembly GCA_026546735.1. Taxonomy (NCBI): domain Eukaryota; kingdom Metazoa; phylum Chordata; class Actinopteri; order Percopsiformes; family Amblyopsidae; genus Forbesichthys; species Forbesichthys agassizii. Next base: position 569,125 of record JAODLL010000001.1, on the reverse strand, counting down.
ACCCTGAGCCGGCAAGCTATTTAAAACCAAATTGCTAATCACAGTCTCAACTCCACAGTAACTGTAAGGAGCAGAATGGCCTGCTGTGTATTGTTAAAGAAATGTAAAAGAATCTGTCAAGTATACCATTTACAAATGTATTCTAACAGGTTTGTGCCACTAATTAAACAAAGGATTACCGTGACCTCTCTCTACACTGCCGTCTTTGATGCAAAATGTCAGCTGAAGCAAAATATTATTGGACTTTCCAACTAATGCACAGTTGCTTCCTTGCACTAGCAACAAACTGACCCTTGTCTATACACGATGGAGCTTAATCGTCAACAGAACCCCGGCAAGGGGAGGAGTGGTAGAGCGGGCGATCAAGTGATCAAGAAGTCGCTGGTTCGAACCCCGCTAACTCCTCACCATAGTGTCGAGGTGTTCAAGACACCTAAGCCTAACTGCTCCCGGTGGTCAGGTCTTGCATGGCTGACATCGCCATCGGTGTATGAACGTAACAAGACATCGAACCCTAAAGCTATATAAATGCATTTACCAGCACTCCTGAAGAGGGGGTGGGCATTACATTTTGGGGCCAATTAGAAGGCCTCAGATAAAGAATGAAAAAGGAGACATTGCAGTATGGCTAGATAGAGTCAAGGGACAGTGTTGACAGTTATGTTGAGTGTCATGAGACCAAAACCCATCTTACTAAAAGGTTTCGTCCTCAACCGTTTCTGTACTGTTAAATGGCTTCCTTGACTCCTTGCTGTGCGTTTCCTCTGTCCTCCACTAGACCCCACCTCCTTTCTACACCACCACCACCATCCTCGTGGTCCTCCTCTTCATCTACCTAACAGACCAATCTCACAGTTTTCTCTTGTCCCCCCATACACGAGCACACACACTCTCCCTCCTCTCATCCATCTCTCCGACTTCGCCGGAACTCTGGGGGATCCAGGACAGACAGGTTGCCGTGGTAACAGGCAGAACAGGAATATTCAGAGTCTTTCCGGAGGGGAAGGAGGGAGATCGAGATAGAGCACGGCAGGAGAACGTGAGGGAGACCGTTAGGGAGGAGTGTTAGAAGAGGCTGAGTGAAGAGATACACTGTGATATGTGATCTAATGTTACACTGTAATAACATGTGGTGTCATGTCTAGGTCAGGGAGAAGTGTTAGAAGAGATACACTGTGATATGTGATCTAATGTTACACTGTAATAACGTGGTGTCATGTCTAAGCACAGCAAAAAGCGATAGGTGTTTGCTTCTGCAAAGTAAACCATCTGGATAGAGGTGGATCTCTGGGGCCAATGCTGATATAGATATTTGGACGTTAAACATTTTCTGATGAAGACATTTTGAAATGTCTGGGTAAAAGTTATTACACACTCTTCTTCTGCACCATAGTATGCATATATAGTACAAACACAATATCTATAAACGTCCTTTTAAGACAATGAGAAGTATAGAAATACTACATCACTCCTGCAGCTTGGACAATGTTTAGTCAGGGCCAGGGCAAGCCACGAGCACCTCATCTGTGCTTTACTCTCACTTAAAAAAAGATGGAATCAGGCATTCTGGAGAAAGATTGTTGCTATTTAAACTCGATCAAAACAAAAACTCTCCCTTCAATGCCACAGGGTGCACACTGGCTAGGTTACGGCTACTGCCTAAAATAAATATAACATTCAATTAGTTGCTCATGTGACGTAGTCCTAATGGACAAAAGAGGCCTTGTTCTTACATGAGGTTTTCTCGTATTGTGCAGCAATATTTTCTATTTGTTCTGGAGCAGTTTGTGGTGAGTGTTCACATCTCACCTGGGTACTGATTCACTTGGGGGTATGGATTCCTCTGTCCCATCTGTCTGGGGAGATGCTGTTGCTGCTGGAGCTACGCACGCACACGCACGCACGCACACACGCACACACACACACACACACACACACACACACACACACACACGTGTTATAGGCATATATGCGCACACAAACACAAGTACAGCATGTATGTATATAGCGATTATCAAAGTTCCAACTGAAACTCATAGCATGTACTAATACAGCTTGCAACCATGAAAAAGGCCTTCAAAGTCTGTGAGCACTACAGTTGTGCGTGTGAACTGTTCTTGCAGTAACCACAGCTCATGAGATTCCATTCTGTAGGTCTGGCTAGCACAGGGTATTGCATAGGGATTTAAATGCATCCACTTTATCACATACACAAAGCCCTATACGTGTGTGTGTGTGTGTGTGTGTGTGTGTGTGTGTGTGTGTGTGCAGTTCCTGTGCATGCATCTTTGTTTCTGTGTGTGAGCTTTCATCCAATTAAAAGCCACATGGTACAACATTCAAGATTCAGCAGCCTTTAACACCATATTCTCATACACACAGAAACAAAAGGAAAACACCAAATTATCACACAACAGGTGGTGTGTGGTGCGCACACACACACACACACACACACACACACACACGCACACACACACAGCTGTGAGTGTGTTAGAAAGAATGCAGTGCATGGGAGGAGGCTGCTTGAGAAATGATATGCAACCAGAAATCAGAACGAAATGGCTTGAATGAATACAGTGGTCCTCCTTCACACAACCAGACAAATATGCACACACACACACACACACACAGGCACTGTCATTTTGTGTGCCGCGAATCCGTTCAATATTCGCACACACACACTAGGGATGTTCCTAGCGACTCATTTCGCCGTCAGTTAAACGACATTTTAAACTTAAGACTAGTCGATTAGTCCAAAAATACCAAAACACTCAAAAGCATCCAAATGGATCACAATCAGCCTTAACATGGTCAGCGTGTGCACATGTTGCAGGTCTCCCCCTACCTGCTGTGTTGTCTCAGTGGGTGGAGATTTCTCCTCATTAAAAAAATTATAATCTGACTGCTTCATCTTCGGAGTAAGAACAGTTACAGTAGCCTATGGCACAACAAGCTATGATATTCACAGGCAGCGGGACAAGAGCGTTATGAAACTCTCACTTTTATTGATTCTATATGACTACCGGTACCAGAATCTGTATGCTGCATTGGCTGTGCTGAAAAGCGTTAGCTAATAAGCTTACCATAGCTAGTTGAGCCTAGCAAAATGTTATTTAGCCTAACTTAAACAAAGGTGACCAAACAGTCTGTATTATTAACGGTATTAAATGCAGTTGTACTGTAAGGTTAAATCGAAAGCAGAGAGGTTGTGAATCCAGATTAGTTTGGATAATGCATGACGCTGCCCTGCAAATTTCAACTGCAAGTCGTCTTCTGCGAGCAAAACTAGTGGCAACATCAAAGTTTGCCACTTTTAAAACTAGGAACCAAAAAAGCATGGAAAATCAAGTGCTACCAACTCCATTCGCAGTGTCAACAGATTGTTTTGCGAGTTTCATGTACAGGCTGAGGCAGGAGAGACTGACTGAGCCCCTACTCACTACAAAAAAATATTTAATAATTCATAGATTTACCCGACTAGTATTTATGGTGCCGACTAGCGATGGTCCCAGCGTTTAACAGTTTTACCGACTAGTCGCTCACATCCCTAACACATACACGCACACACATGCACAACCACACACACACATACTCACACAAGCACGCATGCGCACGCACGCACGCACGCTTGCACACACACACCTGTTCGGCCAGTAGCTGCTGCTGTCGCTGCTCTCGGAGGAGCTTCTGCTGCTCCATCATATGCAGCTGAACCCTCTTCTCGTGCTCTATCACCATCATCTGCTTCATCATGACCGCCTGCTGCTGGCCGCCGATGTAGCCTGGCGGCGGCCCCGCCCCCTGGCTGGGACCCACTCCTGAAGCCACGCCCCCAGATGGGTGTGGTGGCGGGACAGCGCCGGGAGCCCGGGACATTCCCACCACTCCGTGCTCCTGCGGAGACAAGAATATATCACATATTTCTCCTCTATTCGGTTCTTTACAGTAAATATATGGGTCCGACTGATTGTGTTGACGCACTCAGTGTGTGCTGCGGGTCAAAGGTCATGTGGAGAGATAGTTGTGCACACGGCGAAATAGGATGTCATCCAATCAGGAACAAGTAGGCTATTTTGCCACAATCAAATGAGTGGAATAACACAATAGTAAAGTGCGGAAACCTTTCATTGATGTTCTTCATTCATTCAATGGCCGCTTGCAATTTTCATGAACCCCCACTCACTCTCAACTCAGTGACCCACCTGTGGGTCCCAACCCACAGTTTGAATACCGCTGTATTAGGACACAAACTATGATCTTTGTCAGGTTAGAGACACGGGGGGAAGCTTTCAGATTTAGGCGTAAATACCACCTCTGTCCTCTACAATGGACCATGGGTAGCAATGATCATTTAACATAATGTATATTACACTTTGACCCATAAACCCCCAAAATAATAAATGAATAGTTAGCAACCTGCATATGGACCTCCTGGAATCCTTCACCAGATGGTTCTGGGAAAATCATATTGGCCTAAACTGTGCCAGTCCTACAGAGCTGGCTTAGGGCCCCTACCCCTTGCCCCTTGGAACTGTTACAAGAGACAAGGGTTGAAATATTCCCCTACAAAATGGGACAACACTTGAAGAACCATCATCAGTAGCTAGTCGATTGCATAATCGTGACTTTACATTTCCATAATGCCGTCCTCTGCATTCCTCTTGCGTGGGCTATAGGCATATTTTTTAGACGGACGTGTTTTATATTTTTATAAGCCTACTACATTATGGCATTGGCAATAATGTTACCGTATCACAATGACAGCATCTACCTGATGGGGAGACACACTGCGCTCGCGATTCACAACTTCAATTTGACGCATCAATCAATCTAGAGTACTGTACTAGCAATCGAAATATGCCCAAATGCGGGATTGTCATGCACAAATCAGTTAGGTCAATGTACCGGTACCATGATAATATTAGCTGATTAGCAAGCTAGTTACCGGCGCTAGCATAGATAATCAGAACCAGTGGGCTTGGTACTACCGGTAACAATTTATTTCTTAATGAGTTCTGGAAAAAAAAAACATTACATACCGGTAATAGTCTACAATGACATTAAATATTAAACTAAGATAATACAATGATTTTCGTAATTTTTTCAAACTTTATAAACAGAGAAAATACTTCTGGGTTTTGAGCAGCCATTAGGCCGGTAATTCACAACATTACCGACCATATGGGAAATGTATCAAGACTGTATGAAGAGTGCCTCTGAAAACACTTAATTTGAAGGGCTAGCCCTCGATACAAACAATTAATGGGACGCCCTACCCCTACTCGTGAATGCACAAATCTGAGGGTTAGGGCTAAGGGCTAGAGGCCTTAGGGCTAGGCTATATGGAGAGGTGAACTGGGAACGGTAAACAGTAGCGGAGCACCCGTTGAACGACCGCATGAATAGTCGCTTATTAAGTTGCTCCGCACTACGGCTCAATACAGATGCTACAAATGAACGGCGCAATTAAGATTAGAGAAAGCATGGCCGACGGTCTGCTCTCCATCTCTGACTTTGCTTGACGGGCCATCCGGTCTCCTCCCACCGGGCCACTGGTGGGACCTCGGCGCATACATTATCTCCTCATTAGCATATAAAGAGACACTTCCTAAAGCACTCGCTGTGTGTGCTAATCTCTAACACGATGAGACAGCCCTCTATGGCCAATGGAAAGAATAGCGCTTACGAATCTATTAAAGGTTAGATGGCTGTGTGTGAGAGCGGGCGTCGTTTAGCGTCGCCTGCCGTAGGCGGGAAGAAGCCTCAAGAGGAGGGGAAATAAACTATTTTGACATTATATCCATTGGGGTGCTGTGCGTGGCTGAAACGCACGAACGCACACTGGCACTGCTATAAAACACATTCAAGTGTGTGTGTGCGTGCACTCACTACAAATCCCATTTAACTGTAGAGTATGACAGAAGATCACATCAGCGAATAGCGGTAGTGTCTGGCATCTTGACATATAACTATAGTCAATATGTTTAGAAAGAGACAAAGCCACATTATCTATACTGGGATTACTTTTAGAAAGGAGATGGGTGGTGGTGATGAACATCACACGTGGTTGGACCAGAAGCCCCCTGTGGGGGGAGCGAGCTACTGTTTAAGACCAGCTTTCACCAGACAGCCAGACCAGACTGATCGATACCACAAGCTGTGTCTATCATCTCCTGTTGGCATATTCAGCCGCAGCAATCAAACAATGCAGAAGAAGAGTTGAAGTTGAGTGGAGGTGCAGTGTCAGGTACCAGTCAGTTGGGGGCAGTGGTGACATTCAAGGGTGTGTGTGTGTATGTCTGTGTGTGTGTGTGTGTAACCAAGTCTGTGCATGTGTCTGGTCTCTGAGCAGATGGCTCAATCATGACGGCTCTGATCTACGACCCCCCCCCCCCCCCACCACACCCACACAAACACACACACACACACACTTTCCTATTTTTTTGTCTCTACCCTCCCCCATCTCTCTCTCTCTCTGCAGAGGGGTGGGGGGGGGGGGGTGGGGGGGCTGAGTCACGTCCACACAATCGCAAGGGAAGGAAGGAATGAAAGAAAGATGGATGACTAGGGGAAGAGGATGGGGGAAAGTCACAGATAGGTCCTGATGTGTGCGTGTGTGTGTGGTGGACGTCTCTCGTAGGAATGACGTGTGTTACAGATATATATGCAGGAGGTGACCAGAGGACAGCAGAGGATAGGACATAAGGGGAGAGGACAAAATAGGAGGACACACGAGGAGAAGAGAGGAGAGACGATGAAAGGAAAGGAGGGAAGAGGAGAGAGGAAAGGAGAGAGCAGGTACCCTGGCAACAGGCGCTGTAGCTAGGAGCAGATGGCACTTCAAGGAGCATCAATGGCTGCCGTGCCTGGTTGCTCTTGACAATGCTGGACATACCTAAACCAACGTACGTGCTTTCTAACACACACACACACACACACACACCTCTGCCTTCTCTTTTAACCTCCTCTGTTTTTCTCGCTTTGTCTATCAGTCCACCTTCAATTCTCTAGCGACAGTGCTCGTTGAATAACGGAACAAAGAGCATTCCGACTCTTGTCTGTATAGAGAGCATAAGTCACTTATGCATTATGGGATCTCAGTTTTGAAAAAATATGTACGGTAGTCAACGACGAGAATAACATTATTTTTACGTCACGTTTGAATTGTGACACCAAGTACACATATGATGTGTGTGTATATAAAAGAGAATTGTTCAAGTCAGAACGTTGCAGTTTGTTGTAAAACCATAAAGCAATCTTTAGTTTTGTGTGTAAGCGCTCAGTGAACTACTGCTTTCGTCTCGCACAACACACGTCACCAAAACAACGCTTTCTTTGGCTTGGGGACTGTGGCGCGAAAACGTCATGACACCTAACGCGACACGGGGTTTGTAGTCTTACTAATTACATATTTTCATTCATTACATATACAGTCTTATACTTACAAATAACATACAAATGCATGACAAACTGAGACTTTCTTGACTCGAAGAATTATCTTTTAAATAGTCAAGATTGTGTTCTTGAGGAAGTGACTTAGACCCTCTATTCTCTCTCAGCTCTGCGTTCTATCAGCCTTCCCTCGCCGGCCACGCTGCTCCTTTGGCTCTCTGGCTAGCCCGCCTCAGCCGTCGATTCATTGCCGCTCAGCCGAAATAGGACAGCTACGTCTAATGAGCGTCGCATGCTCCTGACTGCAGCGGCGACATGGGGAGCTAAACTGAATTGCAGCTCAAACCAAGCTGCAGCCAAATAGCTAACATCGGTCAAAACAAACAACAGGAGCAGGGGAAAGGGGGAAAAGGAGTAGATAAGGGGGTAGATAGGAGTAGAGAAGGGGGAAAAGGAGTAGAGAAGGGGGTAAATACGTTTTGTATGGAAGAGCAATAGTTAAGAGCGGATGTTTGTTTGTGTGTGAGAGTGAGAGAGAGAGAGAGAGAGAGAATGCCCATGTGGAGGAGGCTGTCAGGTTTATTAGGTTAAGAAGCATGGAGCGCCCAGGTGATTACATTACACACAGTAGCAAGCGGAAATGTTTGTGGCGTGCGTGTGCGTGCGTGCTTGAGCAAGTGTTAAAGCAAGAGATGGATATATAAAGGAATAAAGATTAGAGGGATGGAAGGGGGAGGCAAATGTAATTCACCCGTTTCTACATTAGTATCACAGGACAGAAAGGTGACAACCACACATCCTTATGTATTTGCATACACTGTTAAAGCCGTGCACTTTCCAGCCCAGATAAAATCCACTTATCCCCATGGTGACCACGCTGCAGTATGATAATAGGCGTCATTACACACACACACACACACACACACACACACACACACACGGAGATACACTGCAAGTAGATCTGGCTTGCACACACATCTCATCCTTTCACCCGTTGCTCTTGGAGGGAAGGAAGAAACAAGAGAAGGAGAAGGAGGTGTTACTGCAGGATGCAGTGGGAGCGAGGAGAGGGTGATGGTGGCACTTTGTACGTGCCACTGCAGACCAGGACTAGGAGCCCCTGGCGACATCTGGACTGACGAGCCAGAGATGGAGGGGAGTGCGCGCTTCTATCTACAGTTTGGAGATCCAGTCTATAGTGTAGTCTGAATGCAGTCTTCTGAACCCCTACATGTTCTATAGCTGCGTTAACCAAAAAAACACCTCTCCCTTCAATGCCATAAAGTGCTCCAGCCCTCAGATGGTCCGCCCCCACACACTGGAAACGCCTTGCGAAGGCTTGGATGTTGTTGCTGTGTGTGTGTGGGGTCTGCACCACTTTGTTTGTGTTCCTATTCACGGGGCCAGGGCTGTGTAGAAGTACCAGATAATTTATTTAGCATGCACACAGAAAGGTACAAAAGTGTATTAGCTTATAATCGCTTACCCTACCATTGATATACTGTATGATTAAGCACAAACACTATGTACATATTTACAAATTCTTGTGGACCACCCTCACACCTGACTGTTAGCTCTGTTGGAACACATAAACATAATGTATAATTATTAAATAATGTATAATAATGGACAGAAGTGTCCATCAATGCCAAAACGCCCTTGAGCGCGACATTGAGCTCTCTGGTTGCTCCAGGAAAACGCAAGTGTTTGACCTTGCACAATGACCCCTCTCCCTAGGTGATTTTATACAGTAATCTAATAAAGCAGGGTGTTCCTTTATTTTACAGGGGAAACAATAACAACAACACTACTACTAATAACAATATGAATCGACCGATAGCGATTTCATACTTTTTATATACATTATTTATGAATTTAAGATGCATTTTTAATCTAGGTAAACACACAAAATGAAGAAAAGGAGAAATTAATGGTGAACTGACAGCCATTTAATTGACAACAAAGATCGGTTTTCCTGTATTGGCCATTAGAAATGGAAAATCGGACCACCGCCGATCTCGTATTTTGAATGGAAATCGGCCAACACCAATCTCCTGCCGATCTATCAGTGCATCCTTAATATTAATAACACTATTTAAAATACTAATAATTTAATTGAATACACTGATCATCATTCCGTCCAAGAGAGTGCCCACAGTTCACGTGTCAGGTGTTCAACCTGAAGAGTAAACACGCGTGTTGCGTGTTAAAATACACAGAAAAACACAGGCATTATTTAGCACCTGCTAACTGGTCCGCAAAGGCTAGCCAGTGCGAGTGTGCACGCACACACACACACACACACACACGTTCACACACACACGTACGCACGCCCCCACACACTAACCCATAACAGATGGTGCAGCCAGACCGCACAGTATTTAACTATACCCATAGCGCCAGAATAAAGAAGACATCACAGTTACACACACACACACACACACACACACACACACACACACACACACACACACACACAGAAACTGCAAGAGGTTACTACAAAAAACAGTGATTTGATTCTTAACCACTGTTTGCCTATGTCTAAAAATCACTGCCCCCCCTTAATAAATACACAGAGGGCATGGATGAACACACACACACACACATAAGCACGCACACAGACACACACACATCTCTACTCAGTTTCTCCCTGGAGAGTGTTAAATTTAAACTGCCGGAGAGAAGGCTTCCTCCCCACAGAGGTCTGTTTAATCTCTAACATCTCTCCACTCTAAACCCTAACTGGCCTATTTCTGAGTCTTCCTCTACACGCACGCACTTGAGCAGCGCATGCGCACGTGAGAGGAAAGTCGTGCAGCCCAGCACGCACACACACACAGACAGCACATTATGCATCCATGTCTTTTAATTTGTATTTGATCATTTATATTTATGGTACCAGATTCCATTTGAAAGACAATTGCCCTCGCAGACAGAAGCGGTATTTATCAATTTCACCTGCGTGCGTACGCAAGAGTGCTCATGCGCGCTACGCGCACGGCTGCTGGTATTTTGACGGGACATATTAGCAGAGATGAGGACTGGTCAGTCTCTCGCACGCACACATACGCACACACGCATGCACGCGCACACACACATACATGCACATCTTACATGCCTCTCAGTGACACTCCTTCAAAGTGTCTTGCTCAAAGCTAACTCTGATTTGCAGTCTCAAATATCACCCACTGCAGATACCATCAAATACAAAACGTGCGAGAGAGAGAGAGAGAGAGAGAGAGAGAGAGAGAGAGAGAGAGAGAGAGAGAGAGAGAGAGTGGGTGGTGTGGAACAGAAGGAGGCGCGGGAGGAGAAACCCCCCCAGGTAAAGAAGCCCTGTGCGGAAGTACGGAGGCGAGCAGAGGAGAGTGAGAAAACAAGGGGAAAAAATACACACACACACACACATATTCATATATATATATATGAGAGAGAGACAGGAAGGGGGGGGGGGAGAGAGAGAGAGAGAGAGAGAGAGAAGGAGAGGAGTGAAGATGGTGGATTGGTGAAAGAAAGAACAAAGATATAGGAAAAGAGAGAGGGAGAGGTAAGAGAAATAAACGTTCTAAAGGAAGAGCAAGTAAATGAAGACAAGGGCTGCCGATAGGTAGAGAGAATGATTTTAAATCACAGGCAGCAGCCAGGGAGCTGGCAGAGAGAGAGAGAGAGGGGAAGGGGGAGGGATAGAGAGAGAGGGAGGGGAAGGGGGAGGGATAGAGAGAGAGGGAGGGGAAGGGGGAGGGATAGAGAGAGAGGACAGGAGCGAGAGATGAGATCATTGGTGGCCAGGGAGCGATTGCGGCGAGCAGATGAATGTGCCACCATGAGAGGGACCAGGTGCTGCCGCGCTAAATCACCCTGGAAACCTGTCGCTATGGAAACCTTAAAGACACAAAACTGTTACTGCCGGACATGGTTGTGTGTGTGTGTGTGTGTATATATATATATATATATATATATACACAGTATATACACACAGAGAGAGAGAGATTAATGTGTTTCCATGTAATCTAATCTCAGTGGCTGAGAATGGCAGCATCTGACAACTGGGAGCTGGAGCAGGTGAAGCGCTCTCCCTCCCTCCATCCCTGCCTCCATTTTGCCCCCCTCTTGTTGCAGACTCTCCCTTGCACTCGTTTTCTACCTACCCACCTTCTCCATTCTCTCTCTCACTGTATCTCTCCCCCTCTCTCTCTCCCTCCTTCTCTCTCTCTCTCCCCCTCTCTCTCCCTCCCCCTCTCTCTCTAAAGGGTCAGATGTCTGTTTTATGTGTTTTCATAACAACCTGTCTACTTTATTGCCATGGAGAGGAGGAGCCTGTGTGTGCGTGCGTGCGTACGGAAGGTCATGCACAAGGCTAAGAGCTGAAGGTAGCAGTATTGTGTGTGTGTGTGCGTGCGTGCGTGCGTGCGTGCGTGCGTACATTAAGTCCACACGTCTGCATGTGTGCTTGCGTCCAACGGTTACCCCGTTGCCCTGGTGATCATTCCAGCTCGTCTCCGGGAGAATTCCCGACCGGAGAGAGCTTGAATTATTCACTGCTCAGATCAACGCAATTACATGTCTGTTAGCGGAGGCAAGGGCGGGGCTATATATACACACTCACACACACAGTATATATTCCTTGAGCATCCATCCATCCATCTCTCCTTCCTCCCATCTCTTCTGTTATTTGTTGCTCATCTCACAGCTCCTCTCTCTCCGCCTGTGTCATGGCCCCTCATTACAGCTCCCAACCCCACCTGTCTGTCTGTCTGTCTGTGTCTCTCTCTCTCTCTCTCTCTCTCCCCCCAGAGAAGCCATTAGGTGTTGCTGTAAGGCCATCGTTCTTTTCCTGTGTCTCACTTTCACCCTTCATTCTCTCTATCATGCAGTGTTGAGGGCAGTAGGTTCCCCCACTTCACCCCCTCCCCCACCCCTCCCTCCTTAAAGCTGTAGTCAGCTACTGTTTGCTAATTGTAAGCAAACACACTTTTTGAGTCAAATTCACCAAATATCTCTTCGTATTGCGCTGGCTTACTGTTCTTGTACGTGCCGGTACTACAGTCCAGGCTCCGTAAATTGGAACATGCATAAACATCAACAATGCCCGTGGCTTCGTAATGGGTGTCAATGTGTGTTGGGGGGTAGACGTTCTGACATAGTTTGCTTTGATTTGAGCTCAAAGTTAGAAAGCGTTCCTGCCTTTAAGGCAGTATCAAATGGGGCTCGGGCTGCTCAAAGTATATTTCACGCGGATGCATCTGCTATAGCTCTTTTGTATTGTTTCCCGTGAACAATATTGGTGTAGCTAAGAGATTAGCTGGAAATACATACTTTTTAAAATACTTAGAACACTTATTTGTGAGTCTGTAGTGGGCTTCAGCCTGCCGTACATGCACGCAGTCAACGCAGACAGAACATTGTGGAGGTGCGCACAATATTTACAACACATGCACCAAAGTATAACAGGGCCCCTGGGGGGCTAGGGAATGTGTGCGTGTGTGTGTGTTTGTGAGAGGGTGTATACAGGACACACTACACATTCATAGCAATATATTCGTACTCATTTCCAGATAGAGACCGTCTTCGCACACGTTTCGACAATGTTTTGACCGTACATATACGGAATAACACAATCTTCATTTTCTAGCTCAATTACAACTACTGAATGAAAGGCATTAGGCATGGTGCTACTGTAGCGCACGCACGCACACACACACACACGCGCACCCGCACGCTCACACGCACGTGTAATCCATCCCTATTGCCTTACACATTTAGCCGTCTTTCGGTGTGCTGAACCTTCCGCTATCTCCATCGCCCCGCGACTCCCCCATCTTTGTACGCCATTAATCTCCTTCTGACTGCTCCTCCGCCTCACTCAGGAGGGGGAGGGGGGCAGAGGGAGATAGAGAGATGAAGAAAGGTAGACAAAGAGAGAGAGAGAGGGGAAAGAGAGAGAGAGAGAGAGAGAGGGAGAGAGAGAGAGAGAGGGATGGCCATTATCTAAGATACATCTCCAATAATTCTACAGCAGCCTATTATCCACAATGGAGCCCAAATGGTCTTTGGTAATATGATGAAATCTGCCGTAAAACAGTAGAAATGGGTCTGAAAGCGTCAGAGTGAGGAGAAGCCTCCATTCCTCAGCCCCTTCATTGCATTACTGCATTCCAGGCGTCGCTCTCTCTCTCTCCCCCGTCTGCATCCATCTCGTCATTCCCCAGATCTCTCTCTCTCCCCCCTCCCCCCCCTCCCCTCGTGATCGCCCGTGTCGCCCTGTTATCATATAGGCCACTCTCTCTCCACTGTTCTCCTTCGTTTTATCTCTTCCCTGTTCTCTCCCTCTCTCGCGCACGCACACACGCGCACGCACACACACGCACACACACACACTGTGGATCTATTGCCAGATAAGGTTGTGTTCTGAAAAGTATAAAATGGACATTCCATTAAACTAAGTGTCCCAGTCTCTTGCTAATGCAGCTCAAATGTTAATCCAACACCTCGCGTGCGCACGCGCACGCGCGCGCGCACACACACACACACACACACACACACACACACACACACAGGTATGCATGCATGCAGCACATGTCACGTGCGGGCACAGAGAAGGACACCAGTCTCCAGTCGGTAATGTCCCACAGATAGGTGCAGCAACAGCTGCTGTAATGCTGCAGTGTGGGAGAAGATGGGGGGGTTGATTCTCTGCACAAGGCTGACCAACCCCCCCCCCCGCCGCCCCCCCTTTCACCTGTTCTGTCCCCGGGGAAGAGCAGGGGTGATGTATGGACTGTATCTGGCCACAACACTCAGCTTG
>JAODLL010000001.1:520003-535003 GCA_026546735.1 Forbesichthys agassizii | reverse complement strand
CTCATAAACCCCCCAAATCTCCCACCCATCTTCGCTCTCCTTCCACGCATCTCCCTCGCTTTCTCCCATTCCTTCGTCAGCAGCATGTGAGCAGAGACGGGGAGGGGAGGGGAGGGAGGAGATGGGCTGGAAGAGGAAGAGAGGAACGGTGGAGAGAAGAAGGGGGGGCACGTTTTTTTGGAGGTATTTATTGTTGTTTTCCAAGAAAATAGCTTTAGACTCTCTGCACTTGGCTGATAGCGTTGGCTTGGCACATGAACACACAAGGATACACACACGCACGCACGCACGCACACACACACACACACACACACAAGCTGCGTCTTTGCTTGTGCTGCTTGGTATCACCATGGTAACAAAATGCAGCGAACACAGTCGCGGCGGGATATTTTTCCGTTTCAAAGACGTGGAAACAACAGTCGGCATGACAAAGAGAGGAAGGCAGGAGAGAGAGAGAGAGAGAGAGAGAGAGAGAGAGAGAGAGAGAGAGAGAGAGAGAGAGCTCCACAGCAATAAAAATGAGAGAGGGAAAGAAAATAAAAGTTGGGCCGAGCAAAGTGCGAGCAGATGGTGTGTGTGTGTGTGCGTGCGTGTGTGTGTGTGTGCATGTGCGTGCGTGCGCGTGTGTATGTGTTTGTGAGTCAGGCTGTGTCCAAGGTCACAACCCAGGACCATCTGTGAGAGGAGAGAGAGAGATAAAGGGGCAGGTTTCACCTCAAAACCAGAACAATGACTTTGAACCTCTCTCTTGCACCCCATTTTGTGTGTGTTTGTGTGTGAGAGTGTGTGTGCGTGCCACCAGAATATACAGTGTGTCCTGGTGCGAACTTGAGCACGGTTCACTTCAGATGTCCAGCTGAGGTCAGAGGTCAGAGACCGTTGTGGGAGGCCCCTCGTACAAGGACCACCATCCAGCAGTCGCCAAATATATCAGGCTGTCGATGAGTGGTTTGGCAAGCGTGGCGTATCTCTCCCTCCTGTGTGCGCAAACACCAAACGCCAAATGTGACCCGCAAAGCCCACATTTAATCGTTTCGACTGCACTGCTTCTTCTCGTCCGTTCAACACTGACCGCAAGCTAGAGTGGATGGAACTCGCACAGAACATTCCAGATCTTGCTTCATTTGATTCAGTACGTCCTATATTAGCATATCACACATTTGTTTTTCATCATAACAGCATGCCACGCTCATTCTTATGCAGGCATGTGCATATCTGCATACGCGAAAGGCAGTGTGTGTGTGTGTGTGTGTGTGTGTGTGTTTGTGTGTATATGCGGTCGTGTGTGTGTGCGCGTGTGTATGTAAATGTATGTGTGTTTGTGTGAGTATGTGGTCGTGTGTGTTTGTGTGTGTATGCAGTCGTTTGTGTGAGTGTGTGTGTGTGTATGCGGTTGTGAATGTATTCATGTGTGTGTGCCCGCGCGCCCAATTGCCACATGTGCAAGTAAAATAGGGCTGGTTTCTTTTTAACAGCCTACCACTCAGTACAGTTATGTGTGCACAACTGCATTCCTTTCCAGTTCAAACCTGGGATTGATTCATTGTTATATTGTTTTATTGTTATTTAACTGTGGCTGGTTTGCTTTTGAAAAACATACATTTCTGCCAAGCTATGGTGTGCAGATGAGGTGCATAATTGTCTTCAGCATCAATTGATTTCATAACCGCTCTTCCTTTTCAAACCTTTAATACTGTCTTTTAACGTTTTTTTACTGTTGTAAAGTCAATGAGATATTGCTACTATGTTGGAACTACAGTTGTGAACTGTACAGTACTTATTAAAATCAAATGTTAATTATGTTATGATTGGACCAAGAATGTGGTCAGTACTGGTATTGGTGTGTACACCAATTAAAGGTATAGTCAGCTATTTTAAGAAAGTTTTGAGCTAATACACTAATACATACTAACACACTCAAATTAATCAAATATCTCTTCACATCTCACTACACAGCCGCTAACAACAACAATGTTACTTGGCTTTGCAATGAGTTTCAATTTGTGAGGGCAGAATTTTCAATAACATTTTATTTTTTAAATTTACTGTAAGCTCAAAGTTAGCAAGCTTTGTCAATAATGACTTAACTGAGTAAAACAGACAGTAATGTCTCTCTCACCATCTGAACATTGTCACTGAACTAACAAACTGAACAGAAAGCAAGTACAACTCCATTATCAAATATGGAGCTCATTTTTAAACGTGCATTTGACTGCAGTGTTTCTGGACTAGTGGTTCAGAGCATCCCCCACTGTGCCAGGGGAGATAGGACAGGGTGTATGTGAGTTTTGTGTGTTTCTTTGCCAAGTTATCTCCCACCATCACAGCTTTCTGACCCCTCCTCTTGCTCCATCGCCGTGGCAACTTATTAATTTCTGTCAGCTGTCCCCCCCTGCCATTTAGAGATACTACCAGATCACATTATGTCTGGATTATGTGTGTTCGCGGTGCTTCTCCCTAACAGAAGAAAGAGAAAAAGCTCAAAGATGTTCTACTATCAAAGTGGATAGTGGAGGTGGACGTACGTACGTGCGCGCGCGTGCGTGTGTGTACTGCATGTGTGTGTTTGTATAAGAATGCATTCAGCCCCCAAGAATTTGCATTACTATATAGCCATGCTGTTCTGTCATTATAGATTAGTAATTGTAGATATTTGATTAATAATTATTGCTATCTGTGTTCTAACGGTTTTGTTTAAAGGTGGAGTCAGGGATTCTGGAGAAAAACTAAAAACGAAAACTACTCTCTCTTCTATGCCACGGGTGCTCCCTCAGAAGCTCCGCCTCTGCGTTGGACATGCATTGCCAAGGCTATAGGATAGTTTTGCGTCTTGCAGTCTGCACCACACTGTTTGTGTTCCCATTTACAGACCGAGGGCGGTGTAGAAACACCGTTTTATGTTTTCAGTGCACACACAGAACAGACAGCTAGCGTGAGTAGTCAGTCATATGTTACTTTAACAAATAGTGTTAGCTACAATCGCATATTTTCTTTATTTTTTAGTTAAATATTGAATTGTTCTTCCTCAGCGAGAATTTCAGACCTCAGTGCTTCTATTGACTGGCCTGAGCTAGCACAACTTTATATGCTAGTATGTGGCTATGCTAGTACAATTGAAAAATTTTAACAAAGGAATCACTAATCAATGACTAATCCAGTGCTGTACTTGGTTGCTTGTCTATAGTGTGCTTCCGAGTGAAGAGGCACTGTCGTAGCTGACAGTCAGTGCCTTGCCTCATAGACGTGTCAAACCCTGTCAAACCCCAGGAAATCTTTACGGACCAATCACAAACAAGGACACATTCGTCTGATGAGCATTTTGCACATTGGCAGGCTAGGCGCTTACTGTTTTAAAAGGGGTAATCTGAATGCTCATTTCTTATAGTCCTCCGAATCTAATGTATTGTACTCAAAGTGAGCGAAGCGATAGTTCTGGCTAACAGCCGCCACTCAGCTGACTAACCCTAACCTCTTCCTTTATAACAGTCTCCGCTATATTGCTGAGTTTGTTGAGAGACACCCACCTCCTCTCCTGTTTCTTGTTGTACTTCCTGTTCAGCTGTAGTGTTCATCTTCTGTTCTGTGTTTGTGTTTGGTGTTAGTTGCTTTTGTCATGCTTGTTTATCATCGCTGTACGCTTCTTTTGCTGCAGGCCTCTTCGGGGGGTTAAAGGTCGATAGATACTCACAAATGCGTATAATGAGGACAGAACTTTAGAGATCAGGGCCACGGACACATCTTTCACAACACAAATTAAAAGAGGATTGGATGTGTGTGTTGTGTGTGTTGTGCATGTGTCGTGCATGTGTGTGTGGGTGTGTTTTGTGTGTGTGCGCATGCGTGTGTCGTGTGTGTGTGTGTGTGTGTGTGGGGCAAAGGATTTAAAACTGTCACTTTGTAATTACCTCAGCAGATACAGACTTAAGGAGAGCCTTGTGAGTGAATCAGGGATAGACCACATAACACAACATAGGATGTAAATAACTTGTTACACCCCTCCTCATTTTCCTCTTAACTTGTTAATCTCTCTCTCTCTCTTTCTCCCTCTCTCTTTCTCCCTCTCTTCATTCTATAATATGGGTGGACTTTAAGGATTGTGGGAGCGAATGAGCCAAAACAATAGAATATCCCTCGTTTTAATTTGTAGCACAAATGTCTAATTTCCTAACCCAAAAAAAAAAAAAAGTTTGATGATATTTTTTATGTATGGTATATCTTTACGTGCGTGTGTGTGTGCGTGTGTGCGTGGCTGCATATATGCATGCAGCGAGATACTCATTGGGCAGTGCATGTGGCTTTGAGGTGTTGTTGGATGATATATAAATATATACTGTATATATATTATTCACCTGATCTTTAACTGCACCATAACATGTGGTTTTTGAGCTGTAAACTAAGTAATTGGACTGATCTTTGATGAAACACAGCAATGCTGTTGTTACTATTAACCAGATTCCAGTTTTGATACAAATCTGCATTTTATGGGCTGAAAACAGAACTGCATGTCATATCCGTTAAAAATCACCCCAGGACCTGGCTGGTTTTCAGCGGTACATTTAATACGCTAATAATGTAATCAAATTCAAATGTGAACGTTAATTTTAATGTTAATTGGGGTCTGCCTCTAAGGCCCTCCCCTCCCCACACTCAGTTCCTTGATGCAAGTTGTAGTGGGTGGAGTCAAGCTCAGAGCTGGGGTGCACTTACACTTGAAGTACAGTATAGGTGTTCACACGTGTGTTCCGTCCCACATTAATGTGTGATATATGTGATTATGATTTATCATCACATATAGTACCTCCCACATTAAGTGCAAATGTATTTGAATTATTCAAATGCTTTATCTTCTGCTCTGTAAATGCCCCACTACTGCAACTGGAGAAGAGTGTATTGTTAAGTAGCAGAGATGGGCAGTGTACTGTGTATGTCTTCAAGCAAACTGGGATACAGATCAATCATTCACTTCAGACAACTGGGTGTGTGTGTGCGTGTGTGCTGTACATACTGTATAATATACATCTTCTGCCTCTGGTCCTATGACTCTACTAGAGCACCCCCCTCCACTCCATTTTACACCTCCACCACTGTGCCAAGTCCAACTATAGATTAATAATTATGGCGTAAACCAACAGCCTTGGCTCCAAACACTACAGCATAGTTTGCTTGCCAGACATCAAAGTGCCAGGGTTCCATTCCACTGGGATTAATGATAGTGGTGTGGGATAATGCCCCAACATGCTCGCTGAATTATACGCCCGTGGCTGGATGCAGGGATACCTGTAATCTAATTAACGCTTATCCACAGATAGCAACCTCACACACACACACAAACGCACATGCACAATACATACCTGTATCATATGTATTGTTACATACACAGAAATATATTAAAATAAACATCCTGATGACAAAAGATCTCCCACACACAGCACCACCCATAACAGGCATGCCGTTGACACTATATGAATAAGAAAAGCAAACTAAAACATGGGTTTGTCATAATAACTTTATTGCTGAGTAAATATCCCAGCAAACTCTCATTACTTTTCTCCACTGATCTCTTCAAAAAGCCTTCATGTTGGTCAGGATGTCCAAAGAGATCCTCAATACGCTCACTGTCCATCGCTTATCTTTTAGTTTACGCCCCCGTGGCATATTGGATTTTTAAATGAGTTGCTTTTTCTCATCCTCCCTTGCACTCATAATTGAATGTGGTTTCTCTCTCTCTCTCTCTCTCTCTCTCTCTCTCTCTCTCTCTTTCTCTCTCTCTCTCTCTCTTTCTTTTTAAATCTCTTGTCTCACCAGCTAAGCTAATGAGATGGGCATGACTTGAAAACACAGAAACTCTCGCCATGATTTGTACAAAGGACGAATGACAAGTGTTCAAAAGGCTGGAGGGCGTTTTTTTAATGTTCAGTTTGTTTTCTCTCATTGCCTCAGAAGGTCTCAGGGGGATGGCAGAAAACCAGTAATGAAAAGAAAATTACAGAGAGAGAGAGAGAGAGAGAAAGAGAGAGAGCAAGAGAGAGGAGGTGCACAGAGAAAGAATGATAGAAATGTGTCCTTGGTGATCAATGCGTGTTGTTGTCTATTCCATTTCTTTGTACACAAGAAGAGACAATTGATGCGTATGAGTGCTCAAGCACTCAGTGTTGACCACAAGATGTACTGTAATGTGGGCCTAGTTAACGCGTACATTACATTGTACACCCCGTTTAGATACAAAATGTTCTCAACCTTTCTATTTATTTGTTTGTGTTCAATTTTTGGCAGACAAACACCATTTGAAGAAAAAAAAAATTAGCGAATTTGCTTTGTGTACTGACAACATTGCATTCCCTTCACTGTTTGTTGTGATGACATTGTAATCACCATACAGTTTACGGTTAAAGAGATCAGTCGGTATAGTGCATTTGATCTGATGCCTGCCCCTTTGTCTTCCACCGGTTTCCCACAGGGGCGTGTCCTCTTATCATGGCTTGTGTTTGTTTTGTATACAAATGAGTGTCAGTGTCATTATGAGGGCAGACATATCAACATGTTTGCGGGGGATTCTGTAGTTGGGCTCGGCATGGGTGACCAACAGTGGTCCAGGGAAGTTAGCGGCTGCTGTAAACACAATATCTTCGACATAAATGTGTCTAAAACTAAATAAATTATCTTTTTTTTTCTTTCTCCTTTTTTTAACCTTTATTTAACCAGGTATTAATGATCTCTTTTTAAAGAGGGACCTGGCCAAAGAGATTATTAATATTAAATATGAATACATCCTGCTTGTATTTATGGTCAGGCTGTTGAAAACAGTGATAAGGTGATAAGGTATCCCTTCATCCAAATATGGATGTTGTTTGTGCTGTAGTTCATACACTTTTAATCAGGTTTTAATGTTGACAACACTTTTATGAGAATGTATTGTTGTCCTAACCTTCTTTTTACATTTGTTGCTTTACCCTGGAAAAACAGGTAGAAGGAATTGTTAGAACGTGCAGTAAAATTGTGCTAACGTGCTAACGTGCTAAAATTGCTGACCCTATAGTCACCCTTTCTTCAGTGAGTTTTGGTTGCTCCCATCTGGTCGCTAGTAAAGTAGATTCATGAACTCAAGTTTTTCCCCTGCTGATATTGGCCTTTTGGATAACATTGTTATGTGTGTTACTGTATGTGTGAATTCTTTGTGTTGATTGGTGTGTTACTGGTTGTTGATGATTGGATCTACTGATCGTCGTGCAACAAATTGCCCCTCAGGAATAATAAAGATGAACTTATAGAGGTTGCTCAGATAAGTGTGTGTGTGTGTGTGCGCGTGCATGTGTGTGTGAGTGTGTGTGTGTGTGTGTGTGTGTGTGTGTGTGTGTGTGTGTGTAGGCAGGGGTGGGGGGCAAATGCTAAAGTTGAAAAGAGTGAACAGTGAGCCATATAGAGAGAGATATTAAGTGACCTTTATAATGTCCTTGAAAGGCGCTTCAGAAGCACACACGGTAACGGAAAAAAAAGCCATGAATAGGGGCGTAAGCGACAAGAGGTGTAGAGAGAGAGAGAGAGAGGGAGGGAGAGAGAGAGGGAGGTGGGGGTTGGGGTCTGATTAGAAACAGTAAGGGAGATAACGTCAGAAAGAAGAGCAGGCACTGAAATGAAGGACAGACTTGGAGCAGGAGGAAAACCTCCCGCAGGTCAGCGACAGACGCACACCTCGCCTCGCCGCAATCCACCGCATATATACTGCCGAAGCGAGCCATCAAACGTCTGCACCCCCCTCCTCTCTTCCCCAGCGCCATCTTTTCTCTTTACGCAGACAGAAAGACCATGATGTTTTTCCAATAATTGGCAGCAGAGGTTGATCCCCCCTCCCTCTCCCTCTTTTCTGTGTATCTTTTCCTCTCTCCCCCCCCCCGCTCTTCCTCTTCCTTTTTAGAGATGAATTGTTGGCTGTGAATCAAAGGCAGACCCCTACCGGTCACTCTGGCCTCCACAAAGGAACGTTGGGCACCGGGAGAGGGACCAGGTGCTGCTCATGAGCACATAGCAAGGGACAGGCAGTGCAGATGGGGCATGATGGAGTCCTCTTGCCCCCCTCCCCGGCCGTGAGAGGTCAGGAGCTAACGTGTTGCTGTGTGTTTACCCTCCCCATCCTATGCACTTTTTTTCCCCCACAATATCGCTTCATGAGGATGCTTCTGTTACGATCTCGTGTTTGTTCGTTTTTTGTTGGGTTTTTGTCGGACCCCTTGTAGCGGGATCGGCCAATATGAGCAAATGTCGCTAACTGCCTGACTGACTGACTGACTGACTGACTTACCGATCTTGTTAAAAAGCCCATGCGCTACATTCTAGACAGTAGGTGGTGGTAATGCACCTCGTAGATATGGTGGCGGTAATTCACCAATAGCATTGGATCCCAACTTCTGTGGAGTTTCACGGAGGTACCTTGCATACTAAACTATGTACTGGCCTATGGTGCTGGCTCATGCCCGCGGCAGGCTGAACTTTTTTAAAACGTATTTTCTCTTATTTCTCCACATGTATTGTCCCCTCTATACATCTGGATCTGCCAGAGGACAGACGGAAGGCAGGCTCATAAAGACCCAGGGAAGAGGGGGGGGACAGAACCAGCTGAGGTAAACCGTCTGTCTACACAACCATTTTCAAATGTTTGCGAGGACCCGACTTTCAGTGGACCACTTTCCCCAACCCTCAACGGCCCTTGTGTAAATACATAGACAGTATGCGCTCCGGCCAAGTCAGATGTGGCTGAGGCCAGAATAAATAAACTGAGGTGAAGAACACAAAAAATGGAGATAGATAAAACAAATGAACATGGCCAAACATATATGCAACACCCAGCTAGCTTTTCAACTCCTTCAGCTCACACATTTGTACACTTTCTCCGAGGATATGCTTGTCTTTAGGCTTTGTGAGAAGATGTAGAAGGCATAATTTATACTTTTTATATTACAGTGATTCTAAAACCTTTACCACCTTTGTTGACAAACATTAAATACACGCAAATATTGTAAATTGGAATAGCCTATGACTAAATTCAAATGTAACGCCAATTGACTTAGATAGTCCCATACTTAATTGAAAACCTGTGATTTCAGGTTTTCTACTTACTGAGAACATAATTGGACACCGCACACCATAGCTAAGGCTCTTGCTTTGCTTTGCTCAACATAAATCCACATTGGTACAATTTTTACTTTTTACAGTATTGAACTTTTACCTTTTACTCAAAGCAACTTACAATCGACACATTTGTCAACAGCTGAGCAGGTCATACGCCAATTATTGTAAGCAAACAACATGAAAATACTGACAGGGTGTCATCACAGCTAACTTAGATTTTACATGCATTAATATTTGATATCATTAAACTATCATAAATAAATAGTAGTAGTAGAGTATACATCACCATAAAGAACTTCTGTTAAAAGTGTTATGGGGTATACCAAAATGGATTCTAAAGAAGTGGACTTTAAGTATCAGTAGAAGTTTAAAACATGATATATTCTTTTCATTTTATTATTTAATTTGTTGTATTACTAATTGCACTTCTCTACAACATCGTTTGTTTAAATTATGGTCCCTGCCATAGTATTGAAAGGACATTTATTGAATCAATTAAATTCGCTGTGCTACTGTAGCTAGTAATAAAGCTAGTTTAGACTAAAAGCAAGTGTTTAGGACTACAGTAGTGCTGCTCTTGTGAAGTAGCAGCTAAGTATGAGAAATGCTTCCAGAATAATAATATGATTTAAAGTTAAGTTGGAGTCAGGGATTCTGGAGAAAGATTGTTGATATTTGAATTTGATCAGAACATAAACACCTCTCCCTTCTATGCCATAAGGTGCTCCTTCAGAAGTGTCACCCTTCTAATTGGAAACACATAGCCAAGGCTAGAATAGTGTTGTGTGGTGCGGTCTGCACCACTTTGCTTGTGTTCCCATTTACAGAGCGAAGGCTGTGTAGAAACACCAGATTATATTTTCATCGTATACACAGAACAGATTAGATTAGACAAGTGTATTATCTTGCAATCGATGACTTCACCTTTAAGACATGTACTTTTCCACAGGACATCCTCCATGTACCGATTTGTGCTTTGCAGCGACGCCACGGCGGGTGTAAATGCATCGTCAATATGAGCCGCTCTTCTGTACCACTAGAGGGAGACTCACACACCACTGGCGGTAAGTGTTTCGCAGTTTGAGAACCCCTGTATGAGAATTAAATGAGACTGTATGTGTCATGTCCACAATGTATGATTAACTGCTAGTACATGGTAGAGTCTTTACCTTAGTGTCTCTTATCCTGACTTGTAGCGGTTTACATTAAACATCAGCTTCTGGTCCCAGTCATTCTATGAGCTTTGTTTGAATATAATAGAGGCTAGCACAGATAATATGAATGTAATGTGTGTAGTGTGGTAAGTCCAAATGCAGACTGATGAAACATGAACATATACAGTAAACTCATACGATCGAGTAGAGGTACATGAGCTCTGTGTTTATTATTAGTATTCTATATACCAGAAAGCTCTGTAAAGCTAATAGAGAGAGACAAAGACAATTATACAGACACAGAACAAAACATATATATTGTACTGTACCCTCCCCCAGACATACACAGGTTCAGGCAATGAGTGATTAGTGGGACAGTCCGACAGGTGTGTACTTAGCTAGGGTGCATTGGGGATGTTTCGAGACTTAGTGGGAGCACTATCCAGATGTTTAATGAATTTAGTTAATACACAAAAAAAGATTTTTTAGATTTTTAAGATGAAATGTTACGATAATTCCCACTTGCTACTTACATGATATTCCACCTTTAATTAAAACCTCTTCATCCAGAGCTTCCCCGCCCCTGGTGTTGGCCCCCACCTCTCTTGATGGAGTCTCATTTTGTTTATTGCATGTCTCACACTTGATGTAAAACAACACTGAAACACAAAGCCTCTGAACTAACCATATAATCTAGCTATCATTGCCCAAATTTAACTACATTTATTCCACACGGCGATATAAACATCATATCGCAATTTGTGTGTGCAAATATTGCATAGTGCACAAATATTTTGAACGTGATCCTAGCATGCAAGTTCTCGATGCGACCCAACGTCTGATAACATCTCTACCAAGTTATCTTCCAGAGTTAGCTCTCAAAATACATCAGTAATTAATGTTTTTTTTCTGATTTTCTTAATAAATATTATGTTATATTGAATACATCGACGACGAATAGTAATCCCAGCCGGTATGACTCCATTTTTACTTTGGAGGCAGGAAATTGTTTCTTCTTCTGTGGTTCATATATATGCTGGGATCATGGTTGTAGTCTTTTTAGGAGGGGTGGCCTTATTTGGTTCCCATGTTATTTGAGAGAAAATCAAACCCAGAGAAAAACTACACCTCCCATGGTTCTCATGGGGTCGGAAGTGTTACGTGGATGGAGCTGTTCAATGGTCTTCATGAACGAATAACGACATTGTCAATGATCTTAAAACCTTCTATTTGTCATAGTTTCATGTTCCCTTACTCTGGAACATCCTCATGTGCCATCCACATTCATTATTCAACCTGAAAAGAAATCCCTACGGTTTAACACTGACATTACATAGCTTCATTACAGGCTTAATTTGACACCATATAATGTATGAGCATGCTTTTATAAGAAAATAAAACATATCCAGGTAGATAGGGATGAAGAGGTTTTTACTTTTTTTTTTATTATTTTTTTTTATTTGGGAACCAACCAAAACCACTGTAGTTATAACAGCTTTATTATCCTTATGCTTTCATAAATAATGTCTCACACTATCATAACAGGTAAGGCGCTGAAGGTTTGCGTCTCCATTTTGAAGAAAAAAAACAACACAAAAAAAACAGTATTTTTCCAATCTCTGTCATGTGTGAATCCCCAGCTTCAGCCATGTGGTTGAGATTAAATGTACTCTTTTGTCAGATGCTGCTCTCCTGCTGTTTACGAATGAACTAGACCCGGTCCACACCCTCTGTGTTGGGGTAGAGCACAACACTGTTAAATCATACGCTAACAGCCATTATGTGTGTCAAGAAGCATATAACAATATGCATGTGTGATCATATAGTGCTCTAAATATGAACAGATGTAATTGAATGTCATCATCGCTGGCACTGAACACTGAGTAGACAATGAGGTTATGATTTATAGTGAAAAACCATGTGATTGCATATGGAATATGTGTAGGGGGCCAGGATGTGTCTAGTGGGCAGGGTGTTGGGCTCCCAGCTGGAAGGTTGTGGGTTCCAACCCTGGTGTTGACCTACCTGTAAGCATCCTTGAGCAATATGGCTAAACCTATCATCCAACTGCTTCCAGTGGTTGGTTCGCACTTTGCATGGCAGCAATCCACCATTGGTGTATGAATGTGTGTGTGAATGGGTGAATGAGAGGCAAAATACTGTAAAGCGCTTTGGATAAAAGCCCTATATAAATGCAGACCATTTTCATATGTGATATTATAGATTTTCTTTGTTTCTGTTTCTCTGTGGATGAAATGTGCTGAATTAATACATTCCACAAGACATAAAACGAAAGGGCAGCACAGGAAATTACTATCCACATTAGATGGTAATTTAAAGAGAATTGACTTGGGACAGGCCAAACAAAAAGACATGACACCAAAAATGTCATATAACTGTGATCTCCCAGTATAGCGCCGCTATCTTACGAATCTAATTGTTGTTTCAATGCCAAAGGAATGGATTTGATTTGGAAAATACACCAAACTGCTTAACACAGTGCAGCAAAATAGAGGGCAGCTATAGAGAGAGACCAAACATTTAGTGAATTTCAACTAGGGACATGATAAATTATTCATGATGATGATGTTAGCAATCTAACTGATCCGGTTTGTATGAAAACACAGCAGATTCAGGGTTGGTATACTATACATGGCAGGTAAAAGCACCCCCTGTAGTGGAGAGGTAAATAAATCCCACTAAATAAAAGACACACCAGCCTTAATGTGACCACCATGGAAAAGGTAATTAGTTCCAACCGGATAATTGTCCACTTACAGCGAGCTCACTAATTAAAGCAGTAGAAAGAGCATGCCATTAGCCAAACAAGGTCAACTTGCCTAGCATGTGCACTAACACCTTAGCTGAAAATTATTAGCAGAGAAGTCTGATGTTGTTTTACCATTATAATGGGCATTATTTTCACTTTTATGTGTTCCTCCTACAGAGAAAATAGGCCTGATCTCTCCCTTTGTGGTTGCTCCAACCGCTCACTTCCACCACCCACACAATACATTTTCCCAGGCAACAATGTACCTCCAAAGTTTACACACAATAAATAACTATATGCCCAAAGCAGTTAGCAGTGGCCCCGCACTCCGTTTCCTGGCTGGAGTTGAAATAAAATGGTAATTTTGACTTGAGGAGGATTTCAAAGGGATGGCCTTTACTTTTCATCTTGCAGCATACCACAAGCTCGCTGACACATTCATGCTGGGATTTGAAAGTAAAAAAAGGAAAGAAAAGAAAGACAGAAAAGTGGAATTTTAAGTTTTTTTCTGTGAACGTCCTTATTTCTTTCATTTTTGTCAACTCCCCATGCACAGACAGAGAGATGTTAACATTCCTGAGATATCTCCCCCAGATGGACATTGTTTATGTAAACAACCAACCCTAGTCAGGAACATTTTATTGATGTGTCACTGTCCAACGATTGTTTCTAGGCATTTGAATATATAATTCTGTACATTTGATGTAGAAAGTTTCTCTTCAAAGGCCCAGAGGTCAGCTGTGGGGGAAGAAAAGGAGTCTATGCTCTATTTCTTATTTAATGCTATTCTTATATTGAAGGCTACGAGCAGCCTGTCTGTTTGTCACAAGGGATTGACTGACACAACGCTTCTGTCGTCCTTCTGCTCAAGATTACAAGGTGGTTTTCAATACCCCATCTAACATCTGCTCACTCCAGCGTTGTGTTATGCTAAACATCTTTGTCTCACACAAAAGCTTTACGCTGTATGGATGTGTCTTGTGGTTTGTTTGTTTTTTTCTCCATAGCTCGGCCGCCAAGCTGCCTCACAATGAGATTGGAGCGAGACCAAAGATGTACGAAGGGAGGCCTGTGAACTCCATTATCTCAGTGGAAGGACTGGGAAATGGAATTAAAACATCCAAAACAAGGTTTGTCACACACCACCAATGCAGGCGGTTTGCCTCTCCTGTATATTACACCTTCTGAAGTAGGCCGACATCTACTGTACGCTATTCAAAACACTCAGTGAATGTAATTGAAACTGTGACCCACTTCATGCAGTATCGTGTTTCCTGCGTTACCACCAAAAACTGTCTCTGACCCCTCCTCTAGCCCCAGTAACACAGAGTTTATCCTATCACATTCCATTGCCAGTCAGCCATGAGGAAGTGTTAGGGTAACAAAAGCGGCAATGCCTTAATGATCTCCCAGTGGCCCCGGCCCATTAGCAAGGCCAGGGTTAATTTCTGTTGATTAAAAGTCAGCACAGTGTTCGTGGCTGAGCAGGCACACAGGCTGCGTTCAGGCGGCCACAAGGGACACAAGCTTAGCAGAGGTTGCGCAGAGACAATAATCTGAAATCAATGTGAAATGTTTCGCCTCACTTGGTTAACTTGATGGGAAGTAGATAACGGGCCATAGCAACAGTTAGCAGAAGAATTGCGTGTGATTGCTGTTCGCCTGTACATAATTTATGTTTGTCGAACAATTACACTGTAGATACTGTAGATCATTTTGCAAATTTTATGGCAGCTCTTCCACTAACTGACATCAGCGATGTAGACTGAATCATTTATGTCTTGAAGATTTTGAGACATGCGTTTTAGGAAATTATTTTCTATTTACCATTAGAATGAATTAAAGGGGGATTTTGCATAGTGATGCAAAGGAACACATGCTCTGTGTGTGTGTGTGTGGGTGTGTGTGTGTGTGTGTGTGTATATATATATATATATATATATATATATATAT
>JAODLL010000001.1:508773-519903 GCA_026546735.1 Forbesichthys agassizii | reverse complement strand
TATATAGAGAGAGAGAGAGAGAGAGAGAGAGAGAGAGAGAGAGAGAGAGAGCGACAGCCTATTGTTTGTAATATTGTTGTTATTGAGTGCTACCTGCCTTCTAGCTTTGGCAATACTGTTGTAATAACTGTCATGCTAATGAACCTAACTTGAATTTAATTAAAAATTAAGAAAGAGAGAGAGAGAGAGAGAGAGAGAGAGAGGTATGCTCATGACCTGGTCCAGGACACCCTCTGTCTGTCTTCCTGCTGCTGGTTTGGCAAACATTTGCTCACATCAGATAAGGGGCTTGGTTACGGCATAGGTTCGACTGGCCAAAATGGATTCGGCAAAACATCACAGGCATTGTTTATATACATTATTAAACTTCTAAGCCACCAAAAAACAGGATTATAACATAAAAGAGGGAGCGAGTGGGAAGAGAAAGTAATTATTCTCCTTCAGTGCTCACTTTAAGCAAATCTCTGCTCGCGACAACTTTTAAAAGACGACCATCAAAGTATTTTTTTTCTGTTTAGCTCCTGTCAAACACTCGTGACTTATAATTTTTTTATTTATTTATTTTTGTTTAAATTAGAGTTTATTTTCACAAATTGGTCTTTTTGAAGGGAATGCTCTTAACAATCCATAACAAGCAGATGAATGGCTGGCTCCTCAAACGTTAAGGGTGTTACAGACCATGTCCGACATCAAAGCTCATCTTAACTCCACACTTTAATTGTATCTTCTTCAAGCCTGCCTGCCTGACCGCCATCTGATTCAGCTGACAACTGCACTCTTCTCCCTTCATGTTCACGCGTCTGTCTGTGGCTTCAGCACACCCATCTCTATG
The DNA here is from genome assembly GCA_026546735.1 of Forbesichthys agassizii. Classification (NCBI taxonomy): domain Eukaryota; kingdom Metazoa; phylum Chordata; class Actinopteri; order Percopsiformes; family Amblyopsidae; genus Forbesichthys; species Forbesichthys agassizii. The sequence continues at coordinate 519,071 of JAODLL010000001.1, read as the reverse complement.
TTAAAGAGCCCTTCCCTGTACTTTCTGCAGTGAGCCTGTATCTCAGACACAGTTGTTTTCTATGTACTTATTGGCCTTTTCCAATAGAACTCCCACCCAAACACACACACACACGCGCTCGCACCCCATTCTCGTCTCACAAGCTGGATTTATTTCTCTTTTTGTTGTTTTTTTTTTTTTTTTTGCCTACAAACAGACATTCACGCCTCTCTCCATATGGGCTTTAATTTGCCATTGTCCCCCAAGATATTCCTCGCTCAGGCATGAGATAAAGGGATAATCACTTCAAAGGGATGCTGGGAAGAGGCGAGGGGGAAGGGGGGGGTCGGGGACTGTGTCGTTGTCGTCGTGCCCCCCCCTTCCCCCGGCTGGAAGGAGAAGTGGACAATACACTAATTGAGAGGGAAAACTGATCATAGGGTCTGTTCAAAGGGATGCCATGGCCACGCCTACCCCCCCCTTCCCCTCCGCATCCTCCAACACAGCTCACTTTATTAGTGTTTATGGTGGTGCTTCAGAATTATCACTCCAACCTGCCTTTGAACTGTTTGAAACATTGTGTTATTTGCGATTATTCCGGTTTTATTCCCAAGTGTGATTCACTGACCTGTGGAAAAATATAGACTGGAATTATATACTGATATTTAACAACAAAGATCAAAACTGCTATTTGACTTATATGCTTTGTCACTCAAGGCAATTCAAGATCATTCAAGTCAAAAGTGATGCAGAACATCTTAATTAACATCTGTAACAGACAGATCCTTTAATCGTTGATTGGGCATTCATTCCATGGACTTCCTCTGCAGCAGAAGTGACATTATGTACTTTCTCTGTGGACTTTAAATGCAGGCTGTTAAAAGTAAGCCTTCATTTCCAGCCTGTTGTGATGCAACAGATGCCTTTAATTTCTTTCCTAGCACTCAATTAGCCTCCAGGTCACCCCGTTTTATTGGGGCTTAATAGCAAGACACTAGTGGTGCTCTCGTCCTATATTGTCCTTTTAAGGCATTTGGAACTTCCTGTGAAATGGGTAGAGTCTGCACAAAGAGGTCAGGATAGGGTCAACTTTAAAAAGGGCCACTCAGTGGCTGCTTTACAGCACCTTCGCGTCTTTGATAATGCCAAACACTAGAATTGGCACGCATGGGTCAACAGGTGTAGTTGTAATGATTTGGAGTTGTTTTTTTATTTTTATGAGGAAAATGTATATGTTTAAAAGTGTAACTGAGTCGGACTCCACCCACTGCACAATTTAAAAAAAAATTTAAAACTTTGTCCATAAGATAAGTGAGGGGAGGGGACTATTAACAGTAGTCCTCCATTTTAAAACAACTTTACTTCTCAAATATACCTTTAAGAGTGACTTTAAATAAGCTATTAATAGATAGCAATATGGATTCCTTCCTCTGTGGAGTCTCTTCCCAAGGTTTCTTCCCTGTTTCCCTGTGGGGTTTTATATGGAAGTTTTTCCTTGCACAGGTGGGGTTATGGGGGTGTTGTTTGTTTCCATGAAAAATATAGGCTGTAAAGCCTATATAGGCTGTAAAGCCTATTGAGACTGCAATGTGAAGGGCTATATTAATAAACTTGACTTGACAATATACAGTAGGCTACCTACAGTACATATATGGCTCATTAAGTCCAAATTAACAATGATTGAGAACATAATTAAATGCTACTGATCTCAATTCTGATGTTTTGTTCTGTCTCAGATGCAGACATGTCCTATTCTGAAGTGATAAAGCTATTGTGCATTTTGTTTGCTGGATTTGTGTCAACCATGTTTTATTAAGCTCTCCCTCATAAACATGGGCTTTGATTAACTTATTTTGCACCTAACTCGCACCTTGTCAAACACATTGTCGCAGACTCAGATACTGTACATGTTTAAATACACACACACACACACACACATGACCACAAAACGCTAGTAAAGGAATGAGTTCAGAATGTGTCTGTTATCCACAGAATATATGATAACACTTTAAAGTGAAATACAAAGTTGTGTAAAGATTAGATTTAAAGACTCATCCACTATCCAGGAAGTGGTTGGCAGCCAGGATGTCAATGTCAACGGTACTCAAATGTTGTAGCAAGAAGATCTGAAGAAATAACTAAGTTAGAGTTGTTTCACAAAAGCCTTACCATATTAATATATTATATTAGTCCACAGTCCCATATTTCATAGAGTCTGATATCAATTATTTATACATTCTTTTGATAAGATTATAATTTTACCTCATCATTGTCATTGATTCCGCTGCTTATGTGTGTAGGGATAGGGATTGTGTAGAAGAGAACATGTTCAACTAGATACTAAGTATTTATGCAAAATCTTTAGAGCCGTTAAATGTAGGATACATCTAGCCCTGTGTCAGCATCACATTTGTGTGAATTTCTGACTTATATAATGATATTCTTCCTTTAGATTTCAAACATCAAAGGGAAAATACGCCTTTGAAGTGCTTGGGATTGGATCACTGTCAAAGCTTCTGTCGCAATGACATTATGGAAGTCACGTGAATTAAAAGACTGGCGAAAACGTCTCTTTGCTCCCAGTCCAATTACAATCAAATGTCATACTTGGCCATTTTCCCTGTAAACAACAGCGTGTGATGATAACGTATGAGTGTGAGAATGACTGTGTAATTAATGTATATTGCAGTATTGTAATATGTAATTTTGTTTGTGATAATTTGGGCAATATATGCTCCCATATATTGTAGCTGTAATGCATATTTGATTATTTGTATTTAGAAATTGGCACATATGTCAGTCGTGAAATTGTCGTGGGATTTCTAATACAGGCTATTGCAATAATAATGCTATTGGGGCGTTAGATCACTTTACTTCTGACGTTCCAGAGCCTAGGGGAGTTGGCTCTAGACCCTCTGTCTTTGAAAAGGTCCTCGCAACCAAGTAAAAACTTGTCACGTAAAATAGCCTACATATTCTGCTTACTTTCTAAACTACGACGGCTATTGATAACTTGTGCGTATTGAATTGTATCGCTTGTGTGTACAACAACCAGGCGATTGTAAAACATTTTGTGCGTTTTATATTTTTTAAATTATTACAGATTTGAGTAGACAAGTTGTCTGTATGTATCTTCCGGGACCAGGCAAGTGGTTCTTTACTTTGAAGTACAGTTAAACCCTCAGCCCAGTTCGTTTTGAAATAGCCTGGAAGACCCATACCGCCTGCGATGAAGCCTATTTGAAAACTACCTGGGGAACTGGGAAACGCTTCTCTTTATGCGTGGTTTGAGTACACTTCTCTTTTGTGATAAACACTAGCCGGAGAACAGCACGGGCGATCGGATCCATAGCCAGTTGGAATACTTTTTTTGCTCTATACTTGCACGTTATATTAAGAAAGACTATCCTACTCTTGCACGTCGATGGTAAGTTGTAAGAACGATGTTCCACAGGCCCCCTCTCATGGCAGCTTTGATGTGTTGCTGCTGCGCTTTGAAGTCGAGAAATGTAGGCTATGGTTCTTGTTTGTGGGCGCGAAATACGGTAAGATAGATAAAAAGCTTATCGTTTGTGCATACAATCGCGTATGTATATGAACGTGTAGCCTAGATAAAACGGAATGTGCGTTGGGTTATCTCAGAGCTAGAAAATTGTGAGATTAATTTTCAGAAAGGGTCCCCTCCTCCTTCACCTCCTCCAGATTTTGACACCGCCACTGATCTACATAGGAACTGTGCCTGCTTACTCTTCAGGTCAGTTGTCGAATGGGACAGGGCACATTAAACTGCACGTTTTGCAGCAAGAAATCTAGCACATGGTGCACGGTATAGTTTAAATAGTCGAGTTGCTCTTTTGCGTTGGATTACCATTTGGATAATTTGGGATACTATGCATTTCTGAGCGCATTTGGAGTTTTTCGACTTTTACCGATTCCATTTGAGTGAATTTGTATCGAAATGGTAGAGTATGATTTAGTTTTACACACGTTAATTCTCGGTTTGTCATTCCCGTTCTGAGTATCATAGGCTATATAGTTAATGTTAAACGCCTGTTGAGTAACTTACCTATTTGAATATGTGGATTTTATTTAGACTGTGTCAGAAAATAACACGTTTTCGGTCATCTTGCGCTATACTTTTAACTCGTGGCAAATGTGTAGGCTACTTATTAATCATTTGCTGCAATAGTTACAGTGACCCCTGTTTTTTGTCTTGTTGTATGGAGCACGTTGCGGTTATACCTTCGATTTAACCCTAGTTGCAACAGCCTTGATGGGGTGATATTCAAGCAACTGATAGTTTACATTTAGGCTATGCATGAGCGACTGGCTTTCCCGTGGGGCTTTTTACACCCATGTTCTAACGTTCAGGTCATTGTGGTGTGGTATATGTTTTCCATTCACTGAGTTCATATGACAAGTGTTGAATACTATTAGACTCGGGTGCTTGGTTGGACATGTTCCGAACAGATCGGGAATTAAGCCACACTGACTCGTTAGTAAAACACGTGTAAGCCACTATGAGAATGCGCTTTTTTTTTGCAGAGTAAGAATATGTGAAATTATTTTTCTTGTAAAATTTCCTCTTGACCAGACAGATCGATGCAGATGTAGAATGTAGGATAGAGTGCAGTTTGTATTCTATTAAGATTGGAAATAGGCAAGATACATTGAAAGAAATAAAACCCTTTCATATTTTCTTTCTCTGTGAACCCGTAGAGAGTTTGGAATAGCTGTTTACTTGATGTATGCCTTTGAAGTTAGCTGGATCTGGCTTTGATTGGATCAATACTTTGTGTGTTTCAGAGTGAAGAGGAGCTGAGCAGCTCCCCCGCTGCTTTCAGAGAGTGAGAAGGATTACGTTCGAGCTCAGAGCAGGCACTACAGCACTCTGACGCGGCAACCGGAGCCATGAGCAGGGCTCTTACGGAGCATATCAGCAGCAGCTTCCGAGAAGATGCTCCTCGTCCTCCAGTACCGGGGCAGGAGGGAGAGGCGTCATGCTTCAGCGCCAGCATATCTGCCAAAATGAGAGCACAGAACAAGGTAAAAGATTCACCTTCCGCGCCTCCTGGCTCCACAACGAGGAGGAACGAGGATGGACTCGGGGAACCTGAAGGTAGCGCGTCTCCGGACTCGCCCCTAGTCCGTTGGACCAAGTCTTTACATTTTCTTTTGGGTGACCAAGACGGTGCTCACCTTTTCAGGACATTTCTGGAAAGGGAAAAATGTGTGGACACATTGGACTTTTGGTTCGCCTGCAATGGCTTTAGGCAAATGGACTTGAAGGATACCAAAACGCTACGAGTTGCCAAAGTTATTTTTAAGCGGTACATTGAAAACAACAGCATTGTCGCCAAGCAATTGAAACCTGCCACAAAGACATTCATAAGGGATAGTATTAAGAAACAACAAATAGACTCTGCGATGTTTGATCAAGCACAGACGGAAATTCAGTCTACAATGGAAGAGAATGCGTACCAGATGTTTTTAACTTCAGATATATACCTCGAGTACGTGCGCGCCGGTTGCGAAAACGCATACGTAAACCATGGCGGTCTCGGGAGCCTCAAGTTAATGTGCGGTTATCTTCCACCTCTCATGGAAGAAGAGGAGTGGAGGAGTTGTAGTGACTTGAAGTCAAAAACATTAGCGTCTGTTGTTGGCTTATCTGCGAAAACCCTTAGGGCTACTGCTACTATTCGGACGGCAGCTGAAGTTCTGGAGAATGGATGCAGGTAAGACCCATAAAGCTTTACATTGCATATCCTTTAACATGAACAGTGTATATTGAATTACGTGTATGATTTTGTTTAATGTAACTGACTTCCATTTATTAGTAAAACGAATGCCGTTGAACGCACATGCTATGACAGTTGGCAGTTACTTCACATGCCTGTAAGGGAAAGGCAGTTGATCAAAGAGCCTCTAAGGAACATGCCTGTATATTTGTGCCCTCTGCCTAGCAGTTAGTCAAAGGGGTGGAGGGGCGGGGTAAGTACAAAACATCAATGGATCTGGCCCTTCCTTTTAAGTAAATGCTGTCTTGCAGGCAGCCCTCAGTTGGTTTGCTCAAGTTTCCTGTGCTTTGAAACCGTTCCTCCGGTTCAGGCGTGAATTCAGACACCAAGCCGCTGTTACATGAAACTGCATGCTGTTATTGTGATGTTATGCAGTATTTCTCTCTTATTCTTCTTAGCTATTTCGTTTTTGTAGCTCATTGCAAAGAAACACTCATACAGACACACAGTTAATGAAATACATACAAGCACAGTCTTTAGCCAAACTGTTATACTGTATTAAACTCTTGGTATGAGATAAAAGTAGAAATTCTTCTGGAAAACATTTAAGCTTGATTTTTTTTCTTTCTTGAGATCTCATCTTGTCCAACAGCTAAAAATCTTCAAGTCAGGAACATGTAAAAAAAAAAAAAGGTATTTTATGCATCAAAGAGCACTTTCAAAGTTTTCACTGAACTGGTCTGCAGTATTGTCCACATTATTAAAAGCAGCATTACATCTGGATGCAATTATCACTGAGTGTTATGACAACGTCTTGTTCTTTTAGTGTTTGTGTGTGAAATAAATTGTAATTTAAATACGCTATTAAAATAGCTTAGCGTGTTATTTTTTAACAATGCAAACAAGACAATACATTGGAACCTATTGGTAATTACAGAACCAACATTCCTACAAACGTACATGCAGGCAGACAAAGGCAAATAGACATAAAGGGTTCCTAAAAGTGGCCATGTTGAGTCAGGGCCTGCATGGCATTCTGTGAATGTTGACATTAGGGCATCTTGTCAGTTTCCTGGTGTGATCGGAGACATTCTTGGGTTTCACTAGAAGAATGAAAGAGATCCCTTCCAATTTTTGTGTCCCCCCCCCCCGCCCCACACGGTCTCTTCAGGTCAACCAATTTCCATCTCAAACATGTGGAACTAATTTTGCCACTGCACAAATACTGCTTCTCCCCCTTTGAAAAACATGCAACACTTCTCTCATACAAAACACAACGACACTTTATTATTGTCTCAGCTCGGATTTACCCTGCTTTCCTTGAGAGCATGTGTGCGTGTGTGTCTGTTAAAAAAAAAAAAAAAAAATTCCTTCCTTCTTTCGTATCTATTCAGTACTTTTATCTCTCCATTTTGAAAAGTCTGTCTGACACAGTCTAGCATGCTTTGGAAGGGAGACAGTGGGAGAGACAAGAGGGGGGGGGGGGGGGAAGGAAGGGGGGTGATCTTGAAAGAAAGAGATGGAATGAGAGAGAGAAGGGGGGGGGTGTGTGCAGAGAGCCCAGCTGTGCTAAATACCTGACTCTTTGTGCGGACCTTCCGAAAGGTCAGGTTTGAGCTTGGGGCCTAGAGCTTTAGTCATGCTGGGGTTCTCCTCTCTGCTCTCTCGGCAGTAGGCATTCTCATAAAGAAAGGGGCCCTCCTTTCCCCTCTCTCTCTCTCTCTCTCTCTCTTTCTCCCTCTCTCTATTTTTTCTGTCTCTCCTCTCTCTGTCCCTCTCTCTTTATTTCTCTACCTCTCTCTCTTTCTCTCTCTCTCTCTCCCCCTCCTTCTTTCTCGCCCACCCCCTTCACTCCTGGAACAGGAATGCAACACAGCAGGAGAGTAGAAAATCTGTGTGTGTGTGTGTGTGGGGGGGGGGTTATAAAAGGAAGGGAGGAGAGGGGAGTTGTTGAAGGGTTGTACAAGGAGGCTCCCCAGACTGCAGCACAGAATACGAGTATGAGAGAGAGAGAGAGAGAGAGAGCAGGCGAAAGAAAAGAAATGACAGAGCCCACCACAAGCTGGGCGCTGATACCGTTGTCACATTCCTAAGGCGCCAAAGTCGCGCAGAAGGACTACTCACAGAAATGTGCAGAGAGAGAGAGAGAGAGAGAGAGAGAGAGCTGTGACACAATACAAACACCCCGAGCTCCCATGTTGACTTTTAATATCGAATGTAGGGGAACACCAGCATGGAAAATGCATACAAAATTAAAACACATATATAGTATATATATATATATATATAACATAATATACTGTAAATGTAAAAGGATATATCAAAAATTACAAGTCTAAAACTAAATATATATATTACATGTAACAAAGTAAACTGCTGCAGTGGTCTCTTTATTTTGTTCCCGCGGTCGTCCCACCCTGCTCATTAGGCTACACAGGAAGCACACTGACGGCCATGGTTTTGTGTGCGTCTCGCAGGTCCCACCGGCGTGGCGATGTGTCCAGCCCGTACTTGGTCAACTCGGGCTACGTCTTTGCCCCCGCCACCAGTGCCAACGACAGCGAGATCTCCAGCGATGCTATGACGGACGATTCCATGTCCATGACGGACAGTAGTGTGTAAGTGCTCCCCTCACAGTTCCAGTGTCTGTTTATTAGATGCAAACAGTCTCGTGTGAGTTTGGTGTGAGAATATATATACCATTGTGCAAACGGCTCAGTTCCATTCAGCTGACCCTGTCCAGGGATGTACGAGTCTAAGAAGTTCTACAGTCTCTAGAACTTGCCAATATTGGAGTCGAGTCAACATCTTTCTAGATAAAAGTTGATGGTTAAAAAGAACAACATATTTGACTGTTGTTAAAAGCCTCAGCTTTTCTTCAGGGAGGGCGTGTGTGTGTGTGCACACGCACGCACCGGTGTAGTTTCAAAAGAGTAGTCTGTAATGTGTTTTCATTATCCTCCATGATTGACTTCAGGTAATTCTATTAATGTGTACTTGGTGCTATGGCCTCCGGGGAGATAACTCTGGAAAAGTCATTATGTCGAAAGACCTTTTGAAGTTTATTCTAATACAGGCTAGAAAGAGGAAATAAATGCAACAACGTCTTGATGTGGGTGGGGGTGTTGCCTTATATTCCTCAAAGTCAAAATGTGTCCATCCCTCCCTTCTGCCACAGCAGATTTTGTTTTGTTTAAGTTTGTTTTGTTGTTTTGTTTTTTTTTTTCTCCATATTATCTAATCGCATTTTCCCTTTGAAGAGCGGTGAGGTGGAGAGGGTTGCGGGGGCAGGGAGAGAGAGGGGAAATAGCCATTCGGGCCGCTCAAGACAAACTCATTGAAAAATGTTGGCACCAAATGAAAGAAGGCTTACTCACATGGTGGGTCGGTTTCCTGCCACTGGTCTCAGCAGTGCACATAGATCATGTGTCTGAGGCTCGCAGCGGGGTTACTCATTTCTGGACGAGGCACGAGGGACTCCCAGTGGCCAGGCTAGGGCTCCCCAAACACCCCACTCCACCACACACACACCCCCAACGCCCCCGCCCTCCCAAATCTCTGCTCTGCGCTCCTGCATCGGAGCCAATAGCAAGAGCACTGAGGCTCGATGTGCAAGGGAGTGAGAAAATAAAGTGCACAGAGTATAAAGGGCTTAACTGAATCGCTTTCAGCCTATTGTTAGGCGAGGGGAGCTTAGGAGGATAAGAGGGTGGCTGGCTGCTTTGAAAATGACTTGCACAACTGAATAGGGGATCCCCATAAAATAAGGCCCATGAAATACTTTATGGCTGATTTCTCTTACCCCCACCTACACAAAGGCCTTTGCTATCACATGGCTTGTCTGATAAAAACACAGTTGGAGACGGAGAGATGTGTTTGAGAATAATGTTTTGTTGATGTTTTTATACTAGCAGTACACTAGCTCTGAGCTGTTGAATTTGACTTCTTTACTTTGCCTTGAATGTCCTCCTCTGCCTCAAGGGTTTATGGCTTGTAGTTTCCAAGTTGCCGTATTTAGTAGCGTTTACATTTAAGTATTAGTCAGTTATGGTCGACGTGTAATTAGATATTACATTTCGACTTTAACTTAAGGACGTTACAGATTCATCCTCATCATGAATCGCACATCTCAACCAGGTCTATGACAACCCAGCTCATATGACTAGTTCTGTGTCACTATTCAATACGTTTAGTCTTTTACAATTTTGAATAATACTTTGCAGATACGATACAAAACCCAATAATGGAGTGTGTGTGTATGGGGGTGGGGGAGGTGTGGGGGGGTGGATTTCAGGGAGGTGTTTTTTCACTTTTTACTTATATCTTATTTATGGATTTACTTGGACACTGGGGAATGCTGCCGCACCAACTTCAAACATTACCTTATCTTACAAACCAGCCTTTTGATGTTGCTGAGATCAGAGGCTCAGTGGAGCGCATGCCAAATGAAGATGGCAGCGGATGCATATGTGCATGAGTGTGAGATTTCAAAGAGGCAGCAGGAAAAACTAGCATTTGGGCTAGGTCAGGCACTTCTGAGCAGCCAAAAAGGCCAAGATAATTGGCCCGGCTTAAGTA
>JAODLL010000001.1:477052-508673 GCA_026546735.1 Forbesichthys agassizii | reverse complement strand
AACCATATCCTTTAATAAAATGCCAAATTGTCACGAGACAATTTGGCCAAACTGCATTTATCTTGGTTAGTGTTGTTTATTGTGTTAGATCTCTGAAGCTGGCAGTGCTCTAGAATAGTTTTCTAGCTAGCTTTGGCCAGTCACTGTGAAGACCTATAAATCACTTCTTGAGCTTAGCACACAGTTCATCTTGTGTTTTTTTTTTAGTTTAGGTGTTGACGAGGACTAATGTAAACTTATCAGTGGGACTTTTCTTTTGAAGTCCACACTGGGATGTTTAGCATATCTCTCCCATTGTCCTGCTGTGTTTTGTTATGTGTGGTGTTGTTGCCTTGGTTTCAATGGCACCACAGTCTCTTTGATTTAGCCGTAATGGGCTTGGTGGGTGGTTACTGGGGTGGTGTTGTGTGTCGGTCACTTCAATGATCAACTGTCTCTCCAGGCTTCTGTCCACACAAGCATTCACTGGCAGTGCTAATGTTAAAGTTAACACAGTTGGCATTGGGGGTGTTTAGACCCTCATAATGAGTGGGAATATGGGAGGAAAAAGGAAGAACATAACTATTAAACTAAGGCAGGCTTACTCATTCTCCAGAGCGCTTGTTAACTTCAAGCTCAAGCCAAAACAAACTCGCTCCAAAGCTCCGCCTCCCCCACACATTGAAACACATTGTGAAGCGAAGCAGCATTGTTGTTGTGAGCGGTGTTCCTACTTTGTTTATGTTCCTATTTATGGAGTCTGTGTAAAAGTAGTGATAATTTTTTTTGCTGAGATTATGGTCTGGAAACCCTGTTTGCATGAGTGTTTTCACAGCCACCCTGCTGGTGGACCAATCAGGGTGGGTTGGTAGATTACTGATTAAGTCAAGCGTGTTTCTAAATGGGTGGTAGATCTAGATGACACATTCAAAACCATTTGGTTCAGCTCTGTCCAATAGTTCAACATTAACCAGAAGTCTGCACACACTTCCCAATGAAGTCCTTATTCACAAAGTGAATATTATGTCTGGTTACACCAGTGTATAAATACCGGATTATATTTACAGTGTACATCGAGGTAAACTAGCGAAATGCAAGGAGATATTTGGTGAATTTGCCAAAGAAATCTCTGCTAGTTAAACAGAACACAATGAGGTCAGGGTGCTATATACGTAAAGTTTATGATGGGTTTGTTTGTTTGTTTCTACAGAGATGGGATCCCTCCATACAAGATGGGCACCAAGAAGCATCTTCAACGCGAGATGCACCGCAGTGTCAAGATCAATGGCCAGGTTTCACTACCCCACTTTCCGGTAAGTTCTACTTCTTAAGTTGTTCTTCCTGTCTGAGAGCCGCCGTTAAAAAAAAAATGTGTTAAACCCAAACTTTTACAGACTGACAGACAACTGGGTCCTGATTCCCTCTAGGGATTCTGTTTAGTTTTATTTTCTTTTTTCTTTTTCAAAGAGCATGTTGTGACAGAATACTATATTCCATTCCCCCTCTCGTTGTCATATAAAAGTCAGAATAAATGAAAAGCAGAATTTGCATACCACTTTCCTTCCTGCTTCGCCCCGCCAACCCCCATCCATGTAGCGTCGGCAGGCAAAATATGACATTCTATATATATAGATAAGTTATCCACCTAAATATCACACCCTAGGCACATGCAGCATTGAGGGTGATGCTGGTGATAAGGTTGAGGTCACGATGAAAGGGGCTATCTGACCGCTGAGGCTACTGCTTTAATCCATAGCCCCACCCCCCACCCTAATTCAACTGTGGCCACCTCCAGCCACGCTTGCCCTCCCATTATATCAGTCACCTTTTTCCCTTCCCCTCCCGGAGCTCGAGACTGTCCCCTCCATATGGCGGGGGGAGGTCATACGTGAACCAACTGCGCGGGTTTTGTTGGCATCCCGTTACATGTTTATTAAATAAACGAATGAGAGGACGATGTTGTTCAGGCAGGGACAGAAATATGCAAATGTACTGTCTCCCCATGAGCTGGTTGTCTGCTCTTCTTTCTTCTCCCTCTCTCTCTCTCCACCCCTCTTCATTCGCTTCCCTTTAATGTCTCCCTCCTGATTTGGAGATGGCTCTGTTTCCCATGATGCACCAGCCCCAGGCAGCGGGGGCCCCGCGCGGGGTTGGCGCTCCTTTGCCAGCAGCCCCTCTTGCCTTTCTTCTCTCTCCCTTCATCGCATCTACAAAGAGATGAGAGAAACAACAACGAAAAAACAAAACAAAACAAAAGAAAAAAGTCAAAATCAAGAAAGCCAGCGCACTAAATAAAAAAAAAATAATAAAATAAAAACACTGTAAGTGAGAGAGGGAGCCCGGCGCATATAGTTACAGAGAGAAGGATAATCTGACTAGTGTGGCGCTGCCCTGTGTGCAGTCTGAAAACAAATGACTACACCCCCTCAGATCTCCCTGGTATTTGACTCCGCTATCCTCCGAACCCTCTTTCGTTTTCCCCTCCTCCTTCCACTCTCTCCTGCCACCGACAGCGCTGCTCCACCAACTCACATCTCAATTCCTCTCTTGCCCTTTCTCTCGCCTCACTTTTTAATTTTTGTCCCTCCTCTCCCCTCTCTCCTCTCCTCTCCTCTCGCTCACTCCGCTGTCGATATCTGGCCTTTATTCGGAGATTTAAAGCCGCGTGTCCCACCCACCCCTAGTGTGCTTTTGATGTTTGACAAGGACCCTTTGAAGTGCGCTGACTTCAGAGGCTGCCTGGCTGATGGCTTGGTCGGGCTACAGAGAGTGCAGGCAGGGGGTCTCTCCTCCGAGCGAGACCAACTGCTACCCCCTCCACCTTTCTCTCTCGCCTGCCAAGGGCGCCGGGCAGGATAAGATCTGGGGAGGCGGGGCGGGACAGGGAAGGTTCAGGTTAGCTCCAGGGCAAGGGCGTTCCCGGTTAGGCCTTTTTGGAATAGTTTATTTTTTGGAACATACTGCTAGGGCGAATCAGCCTGGCTCCGCCCGAGTATTGCTCTCTTTTTTTTTGCGCTGGGATTATGCCCTGGAAACCCTGTTCGCATCAGCATTTTACCAATCAGGGTGGGTTGGTGAGATGGCGTTGAAGTCAAGCGAATTGCTGAACGGATATTAGAGCTAGATGAGGCGATCATAACAGCTGTAGCGACGCCGATTGGTTAACTGCTGCTCTAATAGTGTCAAAATGAACCAGGGGTCTACGCCCAGCAGGAGACAACGACTGATAACACTTCCCAATGGAGCGTGGCCAGACCTTATTCACCAAGGAAATACTGGGCCTGGTTACAGGCTAAGGGCCAACGGCAATAAGCAGTGCATTACTGCACCGCGTTGCGTCCATCAGATGCCAAGCAGCACGTTGTAAACTAAAAGGTGTCCTCCCCCCGCCCCCCCCCCCCCGCCCGAACAGAGGACGAACAGGCTGCCTAAAGAGATGGCACCCATGGAGCCCACGGCCTTTGCCGCCCAGCTGATTGCCCGCCTGGAGAAGCTGAAGCGAGAGCAGGACACCATGAGCTCCCTGGAGGAGAGGCTGCAGCAGATCCAGGAGGTAGGCAAACGTACACACACACACGCACACACGCTTCCATCTGAGCTTTTCAACACCCCCCGCTCAAATCGAGTGTGGCTGTCAAATTTAAAATACGCCGAAGGAAAACGAGTCCAACACACCCTTATTCCACATCACATTACAGAGTCTTTACTTAAGCTGTAACGCGTTAAAGAACAGGGAGGTGACAAGGGAGTTGGAAGTCTGCCTCGGTTTTGTTCCTCCTTCCCTCTCTCCTCCCCGTCGTCCGCCATTTCATCCGGAGGAACTTTCCAACTTATGTTTCTTGACACACTTGAAGTTGCTTCAAACAGCTAGCGCTTAGCAGCTCTCCAGTGGCACACTCGGCACGCGCGCGAGCCTCCGTGCAGCACGGTTTGCATTATAAATGAAGCGCGCCCCCGACGCCTGTTAGCGGGGATAACGGCGCCGCTAAAGAGAAACTCAAATCAAGTTATCTAAGCGTTCGCTCCGGCTGACGTCGGGAGACGACAGTTAACATGCTCTCGCATTCGCCGAGGCATTTTTAAAAGCTCCTCCGTTTGCCTGAAGTTCAGTCGCTCTGCGTTAAAGGTGAAGTCAGCGATTGTAAGCTAATATACTTTTTTTTGGCGGTAAAATCCAGGAAATATCTGCTCCCTGTTTGCTAGCTAGAACAAGCTGCCCGTTCCGTGTGCATACTGAAAAAAATGTATCCGGTGTTTCTACACAGCCTAGGCTTTTTAAATGGTAACACAAACAAAGTGGTGCAGACCGCACCACACAACACTATCCCAGCCTTGGCAATGTGTTTACAGTGTGTGGGGGGGCGGAGCTTCCGAGGGAGCTCTCTATGGCATCGAAGGGAGTGTTTTTGTTTTGAGTCCAACTCTCCAACCAGCTGTCTCCAGAATGAATGACTCCATCTTTAATGTGCGTTCAGGAGGAGGAGCGAGAGGAGAGCGGCGAGCCAGCATGCAGCGGCACCGCCCCCCACCCTCCAGCGGGCGAGGACGACCCCCAGGCTATACTAGACGAGCACCTGTCGCGCGTCCTCAAGACGCCCGGCTGCCAGTCGCCGAGGGCAACGACGACAGAGGCAGCGGCGCGACACTCACCACGCCCGCGCTCCCCAGAGCCCTGCGCCATCGCCGTGGTGACCACAGACCACCACCACGGGCCCTTTCCGGGGGGGGCCTACCCCCCCGCGGCCCCCAGGGTCCCGCTGCTGGTGGGCAGGCCGGCCACCAGGCACATCCACCACCACTACATCCACCACCACCACCTTGGCCCCAGGACCAAGGAGCAGATCGAGGCGGAGGCCGCCCAGCGCGTGCGCTGCCTCTGCCCTCCAGGGGGCGCCGACTACTCCGACTTCACCACCTCTGTGTGAGTACGACAACCTGTGAGCACCCCCCGTCCCCTCCCTCCCTCGTGTCTCTAATCCTGACCGCAACGTGTCCTCCTCCTGCTCCCCTCCAGCCGCAGCAGCACTTTGCCATCCAAGCGGCCGATCGGGGTCTTCGAGGAGGGTGTGACACCCGGCCACCTGCCCCTGCACAACGCCGACCGCTCGCAGAATGTTTGGCAGTGGATCCTGGAGAGTGAGCGGCAGGGGAAGCACAAAACACACAGGTAAGGCAACACGTGTGTGTGTGTGGCCTATAAAGAAGAGTGTTTCCCTAGTTTGTATTATCTGCTGCATGTCTGCATTGTCCTGTCACTGCAGAGGAGCACTTTGTGACTCCCGTTTGTGACAAGTTGTGTATAGATAAACAACATGACTACACGAAGCCTTTAACCAATCACATGTTTGCCTTTCACCTCCACCTCTCCAGCGCTCAAGGCGTGAAGAGGTGCCCCTCGACGGACACCTCCGCCAGGACGCTGCCCGGCCACGCCCTCTGGGGAGGCGGGGGCGTCGGCGGCAGCGGGGCCCACCTCCGTGCCCACCACCCCGGCCACCCCTTCATCCAGGACCCAGCCATGCCACCGCTCCCCCCACCCAACACACTGGCCCAGTTGGAGGAGGCCTGCCGGAGGCTGGAGGAGGTGTCCAAGCCCCCCAGACAGAGGTGAGGACCCTCACCGGTACACGGACACACATCGGCATACATTCACGCATGTACGCAGAGCTTTAATCCACATACATTCATGCACATGTATGGGGTTTGTATAAATGTAATTCCATATATACACGAGTGAATGTATGTGGGGGTTGAAATGAATTAAAATCCCTAAATACATTCACACATATATTAACGTGTGTGGGCGTTACCATCAGTCTAAACTCCTACATACATTCACGCATATATGTAGGGGTTTAGATTATTATAATTAGATCAATAAGATAATTTTGACCGATATAGGGGGCGCTGGATATTTTAAGGAACCAGGCGATAATGTAGACATTTCTGTTTAGATTAAAGACGTTGTAATTAATTACAATGTTCAGCATTTTTGGCGAAATCTGATTGGTCGCTGACCACTGCTCCCCCCTCTGGTTACGACAGGCATTCGGCAGCAACCAGCAGCCTTCAGCGAGACCGGACTCACCCCGTGGCAGTTGCTCCCGCTGGCGGCAGCAGCCCACCGGTCAGCAATGGACCTCTGACAGACGAGTACGTCGGTTCCCCCCTTCTCTCACCCCATCTTCATCTCCTCCTACATCTCTGCGCTCCTCGGCTGTTTTTCTTTAATTCCACGTTGCCTTTTACTTCCTCAGTATCGCTCTCTTGTTCCAATTAACTTTTCTCAGTCTGTCAAGCCTCACGCACACACACACACAAAACACACACACACACACACTTAATGCCAGTCTTTCTAGCTTTTTCTTCTCCCACTCCAAACTTGTGTTTTCGCCCGCATCCTCACAGATTTTCTGGCTCTCGCCTTCAAAGAGAGACGTTGTGAGTCAGCACAGCAGCTGCTTTGAACTCCACTTATCTCGCTTATAATCATTTAAGATTAAACAACGCTTTAAGCACAGTGCCCTAAATGCACCCTCTGCACACTAAAGCCTGCGCGCACACGCACACCGACACACAAAGCCCATAAAGACAGACTCGCCTGGAAAGGAGATATTGCGCAGGCCTCCACAGCCATGGCTTACCCTCATCCATTTGTTGAGGCGAAGGGGCTGACCCAGAGCCATGTAGAAGAGAGAGTCGCGTTAACGGAGGTATGACGTTTTCACCCGTCACATGGTTCATGGAGACGCAAAACAGTTCCAGGAAGTGCTTGGCGGGCATTATTAATCAATAGATACTACATACATACAATTGCAGCGTGTTGGTTGTGATTTACATTCATAATATTATCTATGGGTTACTTGTAGTATTTGCGGCTAACTTCCAGGAACTGTTTTGAGGTTTCACGATCTGCCATTGCTGTGAGAAAAACGTCCCATTAGAGTGAACGGAGTTGACGCGACTCTCTTCTACATGGCTCTGGACTGACCTTCTGTGAACCATCTGTCTGTTGCCTAGCGGGCACACTCTCACAAAGAAAACTGTGTGTGTGTGTGTGTTGTGAGTGCCTAGTAGCTGAATAAGCTATCCCCTCTCCTCGCACCTCTCGTGATGAGCCCTGTCGTTATGTATCGGCAGGTCCAAGGAGCTGGTGGTAACCTACTTCTTCTGTGGTGAGGAGATTCCCTACCGCAGTGCGCTGAAGACCCACTGCCTTACGCTCGGACATTTCAAGGAGCAACTCAGCAAGAAAGGCAACTACAGGTGAATATGCGCCCCCGGTGGACAGGACATGCGTGTGCATGCAGAGGAGGTTGCTATAATAGCGTTGGAAGGCTCCAGGTGTGCATTGGACGAATGGAGCTAGCTAGAGTGTTTCTTTTCCTCCTTACACGCATCTGGTACTGATTTCCATGGTACGGCAGCTTTAATAAGTACAGCTTTGAAGTCGGAGCCCTTTTATTTTGTGCACAAAGATCATTGCGAGGCCCTCAAATTCCTCCTCCGCAGCATTGCATCAGGCATTTCAATCTCAACCACAAGCACCCTCCTCTGTTAATCACTGATAACAATCCACAATGGTAATTTACCAATGCTGGCTGCTAAGTGTAGGTAGCGCGTGTGTGTGTGTGTGTGTCATTGCGAGAGCACCATTCCAAATACAATTAGTTGGAACTTGTTGTTTTAGTTAGATCTGCGGTGGACATTCATCTGAAGGAAAGACACCCTCAGTGAAGGCACCATACTACTGCAGCATGCTGCGTAGGTTTGTGCGCCATTGCAAAAGGCATAAAGCTGGTATGCCCGTTACATCAATGCTAAGTTAGAGCCAACATCTGCTCGCTGCAAGAGGGGTGTGCAAAACAAGTCACTGCACCCCGTCTATCCCATAACTCTTCAGCGAGCAAAATAAACGAGGAGCGAGTCGGTTGAAGCGTCTGGCTTTAATAGCAGCAGAATGTGTGCAGTTGGTTCATTTGGACATGGCAGTGGTACAGCACAGAACAGTGCGATGTTCGTCTGCCAGACGATATTGGTGCCAGATGTTGTGAAGAGCAAAAAATCCTGCCACATAAAACATGTTCCAATGGAAACACTCTCTGTCTCTCTCTCTCTCTCTCTCTCTCTCTCTCAACAAAGTCATGCCTTTAAACAATTTGTGCGGATGTAGCTTTTTTTCCCTCTGAAAAAAGAGAGGGCTCATAATTTAATGTGGTGTGTGTGTGTGTGTGTGAAGACCACTGTAGGTCAATTGTGTACACCAAAGTATGGACAGCATAGCAAAAGATGCTTGACTGTGTGTTCTCGCTGAGCGCGATATCGTAAAAGGCCTACCGCCTCACCATCCTGTCTCTAATCCGCTTTGGTCGCTCTTAGGAATTACAGCTGTAATGAAGCTCGGACATTCCCTCTACCTGGCCAACTGTGTCGCTTGCTCCCAATTACGGATCAGCACGGAACAACGGGGGAAAAAAACGTGTATATATGCGTACACAACGTGTTTTTTTTTAAACCCCAGCTACATGTGTTGTGTTTACGGCTCCAAGCGCAGCAACTGCTCATAAAGTTTCTTTTTTTTAATGTGTTGTTTTTGTTGAAATTCCTCAGCGCAGGCACACATGGGCGAAATGAGGCGTTTTTCCATTACAAAGCTTATCATTAAATCTCCCCCTGCTGATCCTTTGCTGGGTTTAAAGTGGAAAGGAGAAAATGATTAGGAGCTCCGGGAGACATCACAGTCGCTGGGACCATGCTAGTCCCAATTAGAATGGACTAGGCAGGTGACCTTGTGACCGTCGACATACTGGCCCCAAAGTGGATTTTCCTTCATTGTTTAAATAACGGCTCTGCTCTTGGGGCCGGAGAGCTGCCCGGAGTACACCAGAGATGTGCTTGTGCATTATGTGCACTGGGTTGTGGTCATGCACTGACTGACAGGCCGCCTCTCGGGGGCACCTGAAATGTCAGCTTGTGTGACAGAAAGGACCTTCATTTGACCATCCACCCAGTTAGAGGGAGACAGACAGAGGAGCACGTAGGGGGCGTGGCCTTCGAGACAACCTCTAATTAACCCTTCAATTGTAATGAGACCTTCCAGGACAGATAGGCATCTGAAATGGCCAGCAGTCACGTTGAATAAGTGAATGAGTGGACGCGCACGCACACACACACACACACACACGCGCACGCACGCATGCACACATGCACGCACGCACGCACACACACACACACATGAATTAATACAGGGAGGGTTCAGCTCTGTTTGCGCAGCGGTGCGCTGTGGAGTCGTGATCTGCCTTTGAAGTGCGTAGCACAGCATTGAATCCTTTTGACTGGATTGTTTTGAACGCAATTCATGTATGGCTCTCGCACATGCTTGTGTTTGATATGGACTGAACGGAAATTTGAGCCTGCGTGTGTGTGTGTGTTTTGTTAAGAGTGAGTTGGTCTCACAGAGCCAGCCTATATTCGCCTGAAGTCCGGGACACTGCATAGGCTAACCATGTCAATACCTGCCTATTTGGAAGGAGATGCATTATGATTGACATGCAGGGTAGCCAACTGTTATAGCTGGTATCTGCAATGCACCTTGAACAGTGCTAGAAAACAGGTTTAAACAAAGAACTATTTACAAACTGTTTAGTAAAATGCCTCAGCTGTCGACAACACCTAAAACATATCTCTGGTGGTCTTGTGGACAGATCCTCAATATTCAACTGAACAACAAGTCATTATCTCAAGGACATAACTCGACCAAAGCAGAGTTACAGCTATACTGGAGGAAATCATTGAGAAACTCAACAAATCCACGCTGGCCATTTGCAGGTCATGTGAGAAATGTAGATCAATAAATACTTAAAGAAACCAAAAGACTGAAATGAGTCATTAAACAGTGCACCACAGCATCGTACTGGAATTACCTGCGCAGTCTTGTGAGCGAATAACCGTCAATGAAAACCTGCCACCCTACTTACCGATAGTGCTAATGAATGGTATATAGGCCGAGGACCAGATTTTGAGATGCATCCGGCGGTCAACCTTCTACAATGTAGTAATCGTGGTGTGTTTGTGTGTTTTTGTCCCAGGTACTACTTCAAGAAAGCCAGCGATGAGTTTGAGTGTGGCGCCGTGTTCGAGGAGGTGTTGGACGATGGCGCCCTGTTGCCCGTGTACGAGGGCAAGGTGCTGGGCAAGGTGGAGCGCACAGACTAACGCCACACCCGATAACTCTTCCCTCCCTCCGTCCCTCCCTCCCTCCCTTCAGCCAAATGCCAAACGGCCGCCATGTGAAACTTTGAGCGACGAGACTTCATGAAATGAACAAAAGAACTCTCTGGACTTGTTGCGTTGTTGTTATTTGTATTTTTAAAATTTAAGCTAAACAGAGTTAATATATCCAGCACAAGAGTGATTTGAAGGAAGTCGAAACGATGAAGTATGCCGAAACATGACTTTTGCAACCAATCAGCCTTAGAAACACAAGGGAACGACCACCGTGATTATGATTGGAGGCTCGCCTCTTCTTGAATATAACCACTGAGGATGCAGATGACTATTGGCCAATGCCGTGCCATGCGAGAGACCGATGTTGCGTTCACGCAAGTGCAATGAACTACAAAGGCACCGGAGAAGCCTAAACGCAAGACCGCCAACCTGCTCTTATTGTGAAACTCCAATATTGTCATGGAACCGTCTGTACGTGTGCATATACATACATGCATACATGTATATATATATACATGTATTATATATTTTGATGCAGTTTGTTATGAGTTGAAAGATTTTATTGAGTATTTATTGAAAACCCCAACCCATGACTCTGTTCCTACTTTGTGTTGTTTTAAACCTGTGTCCCCTAATCCCAGTTCTTGCCAATAGGCACGCTGCTTTGAGTGTTGGGAGAATACTGTGGTGTTGTTGTTTTGTACCCCTTTAATTTAGTTTTGTACGATGCATAATGGTCATGTTTCTAGCCTCCAACTCCCTATAGTCCTTACTGACCCGTGCCCAACAACCTTAGCAGTGGTCCCTCCGCTAATGTAATATTCTACCCCGTCACATATGCTGCTGATACTTTGTACTAGGGATGGCACCGATACGATACTGAGATCGGAAATTGGTCCGATACTGACTTAAATAGCTGAATAATTGGATCAGCCCCATGGATCGGTTACAACTATCCAATTGTCACTGATACCGATCCAAGAGGGCTGATCCAATTAAATTAATGTACACACGTAGGTCTACTGTCAAGCATCAGCCATGTCCCTTCCCAGGCCACACTATCAGCAGCAGGTTTCTAAAATGCATTTGTCCTAAAATAGAGTATGGCTGTCATTTACTTTGCAACTTAACTTAAAACTTAATTTAACACTGGAATCGGATCGTTACTCTGTATTGGACGATACCCAAAGTGCTGATATCTGTATCGGTATCGGGACTGAAAAAACTGGATCGTACCATCCCTACATTTTCCACTCATTCTCTGTCTCCTTTGCTTTTCCTAGTAACAGAGCTCAATCCATTTTTTTTGTGCCTTTGTTTGTGTAGACCTGGCATTGCACAGGGGGCTGAAATTAACCTGTTGCAGACATACATACAAAGAGGAGATCTGGATGGCATGTTGTACCATTGAATAATGACAGCATTTATAGCTTGCACACCTTTAGAACTTGTGCTAACAAGAAGCAGTTTGCATCACTGAGACGGACTTCTGGAAGTCGAGAGCCAATGTCTAAAATGAAAACAAACATGGCTCCAAAACGCTTTTGAATGTTATAACAGTCACACTCCCACGTTGAAATATATACAGTACTTTGTAATTATCCATTCTTAAGTATAGATAATGACGCAAATTCACACGTGCACACACAGAGACTGCACGCTATCACAGTGTTTGAAGAGTACAGCACCTGTGCCTACATGGATACCATACCATGTGCTACCCTGTTTCAGGGTTTTAATATATCCCTTGGTTTTCAGAAGGGTTTTATGTCAAAAAGAATTTGTATGCTTTTAATATCTTGTAATCATTTATTATTGTTTTGGTTTTTACACCGTGGCCATTTTTTTGTTTTGTTTCATTCTATCTAAACTGTAAATTATTCATTATATATAAAGAGTCTCATTTAAAGATTTACATGGACCTTTAATTATTGTAATTATTGAGAGATGTAGCCTTTATTAAAGTTTTATATTTTTCAATTAGAACATTTAATACTTTGTCATGGTTTGTCCATTATCTTTTTTTTTAATTATGCTGTGAGTCTGCAGATTTATACAGCCTAGCAGTTATACAGTACAAGTATATTAATAAGAATTATACAGTATCATACAATTATAAACAAATCCCATATAGCCCACCAAATGCATCTTCTTAAGGCCAGTTTGAGAAACACATCGTAACATTTAGAGAATATTTGCAAGACCAAATGCTTTGACCATCCATATCTCCAATCTTATATGGCTTTCAGAAAATAACAATTTAGCATGCACGCGTTTCTATAAATACATTTAGTAAATAATTCTTAAAAGCAGAATACACAGATGCAGAAATTTTGGTTGTGTTAAAGTAACATAGTTCAGGAAGTAAAGAGCGAATACGAAAACCATTGAACTTTGTGAATAATAATGATCTTTAACCCCTCTCTAGTTACATCCACAAGGTTACTAGGTACATTATATAGCTGTTTACAGTAATAAGAGACATTAAGCATGAAAATGGGGCATGTGCTAATTGGTTGATTAGAGAGCTATAAGATCATGTACTAGTCTGACAGTAAACACATTTAAATTACTACCAGAGGATGCAGCCAGATTAGTCTAAATTACACATCTTTTCCACTGGGAGAATTGGATTCACCAATGAGAAACATGCAAGGCTGTCCAATAAAGAATGCACACGTCTACATTCACATTACTGTCTTAAAAGATAGTACCCACTGCCAGGTAACAGATAATAATGTATCCTCGCAAATGATTTAGCCTTTTCTCCCACAGTAGCTGCTACTGGCAATAATACAGAAGAATAAGAAGAAAAACGGCCAGTGTTTGAGATATTATAGATTTTTCACAAATTGCTTTCCATGTTTAACACTACAATGTATTTGTGTTATCTCCTTACTTCTTAAATCCAGAATTGACTTTATTTAAATGGTAGGCTATCTAATAGTTAAGTAGTACATGAACTAACCAGCTATATTTCCTATACAGGGAGAATTAGGCAGGTGTGATCCCGCCAACCCCTCACCCTAGTAACCCCCCCTTCCCCACCACCACTTCTCTGCCATCAGCCCTATTTTTACAGCCTCTTGGGGCTCTGGCTTTGAAGGGAAAGCTATCCAGGAAAATTGCTTGCATTTTTCCCCACCAAAGTGTTGATAGATGGACATTGAGTGATGCATTCTTTCTCACACACAGCGGCAGTGGCTCAAGCTTCTCCCGTCCTCACGATGCTCCCTCGGCTATTCTGCAGTCTCGGATTCCTAATCGGTGACTTGATTAATTGTTTTGCAGGTTGCAGCTAGAGGTCAGAGGGTTAAAGCATGCTTTCAAGATCTGTATCTGCTATCGGCAGTCGTATTTTAAAGCGCATAACGTCTACAGCTACAGTTTCCTTTCGTTGCTGAACAGAACGCTGATTTAACTTTGTTTTCATGAGTAGTCACGTGATAGAACCACGTCCCCGCTATCATCATCGTCCCTATTGTCCCTCTGAACAGCGGCATTCATTTCTCCTTGCATTGGTGGTAATTGGTACAGCATGGTTTGCTGCTATTGTAAACATCCCTGTGTGAGACTGGTATAAAGAAACACCAGTCGATCTCTAGGCTGAGCCAGCACATGAGTTAAGCAGTGGCTGCTGCATTTGGACTATTGTGCTGCTGGTGGAGCCTTTGTAGATTTGCAGTGCGGGGCCCGTTTGAATCGTCTTCTCATACAGTACAGCGCCTGCCGACTCGCTTTGCATATTTAATTGCCAGGTAAAATCGTTTTAGTCGACAATCCGTTTAATTATTTGATTGTACAGTACCCGTAAAGAGCGAGCGAACGAGAGAGGGAGGGATAAAGGGATAGAGAGAACAGCAAGCAGCAGGCAGTGCAGAAAGAAAGAGGTCTGTTGCCAGAATAGACATCAAAGCTGTGCCTTGATGTTGATGTTGAATGGGCATTAATGGTTTCTGAAGGCAAGAGATTGCACAGAGAAAAAAAAAGGACAGGGAAAATAAATAAATAAATAAATAAATAAACCAACCCTCATTTTGCTCTGACAATCCCACCAGCAATCTCAGTAAATGCATAAACATTGTACCAGACCAGGTTGAGCAGAGGAAGTAAATGAATGAGAGAGGAGCTGGTTGGATTGGCTTTTATTTAGTAATGACCACTAGACAAAGAGGTAATGCTAGGAGATGGGTCAAATTGGCCAATTAGGGGTTGATTGGGACACCATTACAACTAAAGGCAGGGTTAGTCATTTTCGAGAACGCTTGCTTATAATATCCCTCTGTGCGTAGTGTGTTGTCTTACACATTTACTATACCGGTAATGTCTCTTATTTATACCTACAGAAAATTAAAACCATTACTTATGAGTATTTTAAAGTACAGCTTGTGTCACTTTGCTGTACTCCTTATCAATGCCATTGTTGTGAATCTCATCACAACAATGGCATTTAGGTGTCGCTACATAATTTATAGCGACACCTAAATGTATCGTCATCAATTGCAAAGGAATACATTTAATACACACAAATATTTTCTCACAGTACACTACTGTAGCTTCCCATTCTGTGTGCGTGCTAAAAACAGAACAATCTGGTGTTTCTACACAGAGCTGGCTCTGTAAATGGAACACCAACAAAACAACAAACAACAATATCCTAGCCTTTGCAGTGCGTTTCCAATGTGTGGGGCAAAGCCTCTGACGGAGCACACTATGGCATTGAAGGGAAAAGTGTTTGTGCTTTGATCGAGTTCAAATATCAACAAACTTTCTCCAGAATAACTGACTTTTACTTTAAGATACATTGACGTTCAACACCAGAGAACCTGGCTAAAGCCTTCAGAATATTAAGCTTTAATGTTTCTAATGTTTCTGTGCAGCCATCATAAATAAATAGCAGCAGGGAGAAGAAATAGAACAGACTAAATGGTGTTCTACTGCCACGTGTCACTGGGGCTCAGCATTTGAGAGTGAGCTGTTCAAGTTGAGAGTTTTAGCTGGAGCTTACACCTCTCTAAGTCATACACACAACCTGTATCCTCACAGTTAAAAAACTGCTGGAGATACCCCCCCACCTCTCTCTCTCTCTCTCTCTCTCTCTCTCTCTCTCTCTCTCTCTCTCTATTTAGATAGGATTTGGTTAGCTTTTTTAATAGTTTAACATTGTTATTTATTTATTTATTTCTTGAACTTCTATTATGGACATTTTCAATAGTTTATTTCCCAATTCCTGTTCTTGTATAAGCATTTATCATCATTGTTTATTTTTCTGTATTGTTTTCATTTTAATACCATTTATGTTGATGCTTTTAATGTGAAGCAATTAGTGATATATCTGTGAAAAGTGCTATATAAATAAACTTACTACTTACTTGTCTGTCTCTCTCTCTCTCTCTCTCTCTCTCTCTCTCTCTCTCTCTCTCTCTGTTGTGTTTCTCTGTCATTCTGTTTCAGGATAATGTGTTAGAGATGAAGTGGGGTGAAAGTGAACAACAAACAAAGCGATTCAACAGAATATGAACCACCCTGAATGATGCTTTTCCATCATAATTCATGTGTATAATTTTGGATTAAATAGACAGAAATGATGGCTCTGTCAGAAATGTCATAAGAAGATAGTCTGTTATTAACATGTTGGGTTTGTATACTGTATGAATTTCACTGATTATCTCTGGTTTGCAGTTTACCAAAACCTCAAACTATACAACAGCCCATAAACTCCAAAAAAGACAATGTAGATGCTTTTGGCCATCAAAGTTCTGCCCCTGATTTCAGAGAACTCTTTTTTTGGACAACTTTTGTTCATGTATTTTGGGAGCATCTCTTTTTGTTTCTCTCTACTTCTGCCAACTCTGAGACAGCAATGTGTAGACATTTTCTATTTATTTTCTTTAACTACCCCCTGTCATGTTTCAAACCATGGCCCCCTAGGGAGGCCAGAGTTCCTTGGGTAAGATAGAGCGTTGAGCTCCAACCACTGTCAACAAGGGGAACAATTTGGCTGGCAAGGGCCATATTTACAGATGGGTGAACCACAGCTGTGTTTAGCCGTGTTCCTTCGTCAGTAAACACCGCAGGACGGTGTCTCTCTGATCTCAGGAGGGGAAACTGAGATAGAATTATGCCGCGGAGTCCGTAGTTTCTCTATGTGGACTGCCATTGTTTAGAACTTCAGAGGGAATGATGTGATAACACAACTTTGTCATGGCACGCAGGCTAGTCCACATTCCAGAGTGACCCAACGGAATGCAGTTCCTTGAAAAGCTTCGCCTGTGGCCTAAGTCAATGGTTGTGTGGTGTATTTTAAATCCGTCAAACAATCCTGGATATCGAGAGCAGCATTTCCAAAAATATAATGATTAAGGCGTTGTGGCTTTTCACTTGAATGCTTAAACAAAACTGCCTTCAGGGCACAGTACACACATAAAGTATGTTAATGTGTCAACTGTCAAGATATGGCCACCTTTGGCCTTGTTAACACTTTGGCCCACATTAAACTGTGGGCAAATTGGTATGCTAACAGAGAACTGGTGTGTGGAGTTTGGGGCTACTCAGGCTTTGAAGCTAAACATACCCCTGTCATAAAGTTATATCTGGGACAGATGAGACATATAAACCAGCACTGCTCTGTAGCACTGGACATCCAGGCATGCGTTGTTGGCATGGACAAAAAGCCAATTTGAGATAGATCAGAGCTATATTATAATTAATTAAACAAATTTTTTTCTAATTATTTGGGGTGTACTTGTTAAGACATTTTAATTAAGTTAAGGCAAGCAGGGTGATCTACTGTATGCTAAGAAGCAAAACCCTTACAACTAACTGTTCAGGCTCGACACCGGTAGCTATCAATCTCTATGGAACCTGCTGCAGGGAGTGGTATAGGACAAAAACGAAGCAATTCGTTCTCGGTTACAATTACAATCCAGATTGTTTGACGTGAATAAAGCAGGTAGAGGTTGGATATCTTGCCCAAGGATTCTTACAGGCATGCCAGGAATGTTAGGGATTTAATACAGGACCTTTTGTCATGGGAGTCAGAAACTATTAGCCTATCTTGGAAGAATTAGAAAGATGGTTTAACAATTTGAACATCGATGCATTTGAGAAGATCAGTGTTGATTTAAATAATTTGCTTATATCTAGGCCAGCAGTGTCTTGTGGCATATTAGCTAAGCATTGAATGAGTAAAACAGGATTGCAGATGAACATATAAATTAATACATATTAAAAGCCAATACAATCAGATGGACTAATTTAGCATTTAACTTTGATGGGCTGCTACTACATTGAATTTGACTTTTGAAAAGTTGGGAAATTTCTCTGCGCTTTTATCTTCAGACACCCAGAGTGCCTCAGTGCTGTGCCTCACACATACCACTGGATCCACAGTCCGTTCCCCAGATGGCTGTGGGAACTGTGGTGAGGCCGCTCAGGATTTGGAGGTCTCCCAGACACCACAGAGAGAGCAACTACCCCACCATGACACGGTTGTGTGACTTGGGAGTTATATTAGAGTAGGGGGACAGAATGTGCTGCTACAGTGTATTAGGACACATCAGGCACCGAAGATTCTTGTGTCTGTTCACACTGTTATCCTGGCAAGAATGTGTGTTGCCACATGCTTTAGCAAGTACAAAAGCCAAACATCTCTCTTGAAATGTGATATCAAGACCAGGGTTGGGAAGTAACTGCAAAAAAAAATCCAGATTACAAAAGAAACTGTAATCCATTACAGTTACCAGATATAATAGTGTAATAAGATTAAACAAATATTATTTTTTTATTAGATGATTATGTCTATGACTACTTTCAAATTTAAAAGAGAAGTTTGCAGAAGAAAAATGCATGAAACAATCTAATCTTAAACATATTGTTTCATTAACATCAATAAATAATTAAAATTAAGTCCTACTTTAATCTGATCCCCTGAGCAACAAATAATAACATAATTATAGTCTACATTTAAAAAGTTACCTTCCCAACCCTGATCATTAGTACATCATTCAGAAGTTAAGTGAACTTTGCACTTTGTAAAATATCATTCTAAAGGTTTTATTTCTATATTGATCAACATCAAGGACTTCACAGATAGACTGAGATGTTTCCACATGTTAAATCTCTGCAAACCACCTGGGTTGTGTAGAAACCATCAACCATTACTGGTTCCCATCGTAGACACACTGCTTGGCAAAGCTTTGGGCTTAGCCACTATTGTTTACTCTTTACCCACAGACCACCACCTGTTAGAGATTGAGCTGTACACAGCCACACTAAGCCATTCTCAACTAACACCCAAGAAGATAACTATCCCTGAAGCACAAACGATTAGGCTAATGCTGACCTGGATGATGGGAAGGGACTTAGTTGAATGAGAAGGTAGACGTTTGTAGCCACAAAATGGCAGCATTTGAAGAAGTGGGAGGAATAACCCATAGTACTTTCTTAAATGTTCTGACATGCCAGGAACAGTCTTTGTTTATACAGTATTTGTTCTTGTTCATATTACTGGGGGCTGAGATATGCCCTCCTGAGGCAAAAAGCAGTGACCAGTGTGAGGAAATGTTTTATTAGCCTGCAGGAGTCTCTTCTTCTGACTCTGTGAGACTCCCTTTTCCGTAATATTGTTCACGCACAAGCAATTAAATCAGTTTCTCAATACTGTGATCACAACCAACAGCCTTTGTTCTTGAAATATTTCTATTTTACTTATATTATACACACGCTCTCTCTCTCTCTCTCTCTCTCTCTCTCTCTCTCTCTCTCGCTCTCTCTCTCTCTTTGCAGTTTAATTTTTTGGATGAAAAATGAAGGAGGGGGCATTTTTGCAGCTTTATGACTAACCACATGTGTTTCTGTGTTTTTATATTTACATGTTTCTCATGGAACAGGGTGGTGGAAAGAGAGCCATATGGTTCGTGTTTGGTGGGTTAAATTCAGAGCTTGTTTGTTTCCTGTGATGAGCACAGGGAAATACAGTCTCATAAGTATCTCCAAAATTTGACTCTTTCCAAAACAAATTATTCCTTGAAGTCCGGGATGAACAGAAATACATTAGAACAATGGCTATGACCCCTTTCTTGCAAGGAAAAAAACAAAAACTTTAATATGCCTAAGTTTCTGTTTGTTATTATGATGTTTTAGTCACTCAAATAACAGGTCCCTAAATGGAATGTAGTCCAGCAGAGCCAGCCCTTGCGTAAAGTCTGGGACACAGTGCTGGATAACTGCATCAAGACCCGCCTTCTTGGCAAAAGAGGTATTTTGATTGACATGCACAATGACCAACTGCAGTACAATGACAGTCGGACATTAGAGTTCTTCTGTGGCTCTGTTTGTAAATAAAATAAAAACCGTAAATAAAATATATTATATATATTAGCATTTCACTAGAGCATAGAATAGAATTACAGATGCAGACTTCTGCAATGATCATCAGCAAGTCAGCAGTGACATTGTTAAGAGCCGCTGAAAGTTTACAGTACCACTTCCTGAAAGTGCTGTCAGGGACATATATGTATCAGACATTCAGCAGCACAGAGTTATTGTGACGTAGTAGTGCTGGACTGAAGAGGCTGAAACTAAGCAGAATGTGGATTTGTAGCTTCTCACTAAACTACCTCTCTTCCAGACAGAGGTGCGTTCAGAATTGGCGAACGTTCGTGGGGAACATATTTGCTTTGAACTTGAATTTTTAAGGATTTGTGTAAACATTCTAAAAATATTAGTCACCCTGTCACACTTTGTCCAGCTTCAACGTGTGTTCACTTATAACTACCTCCTCAAACCATTTGCTTTTGTTCGCAAACGTTCGCAACGAACACAAATGGAAAACTGTTTACAAACGTCTGCAAACGCTTTTGCCAATTCTGAACGCACCTCAGGTCTCTGCAGTGGGCACTTCCCCATTGGAACTCACTAAGTATACTGTGTGGCCTCGGCAAGACAAACGTCCTCTCTATAGTCCTGCCTTAAGAAATCCTTCATTCAAACTGCAACCAGGTCTGTCTACTTACCCCCATGGTTTTTGTGAGGTGTGTCAGCCAGGACAGATAATTGGTTGTTCAACAACCCTGTAGGGCTGTGATGAGAGCTGGGGGTGAACATCCCATTCCACCTTGCACCTCTTTGGTTTATAAGCTGCATTGGGGTGGAGAGCGTTACCTATATACAGTAGAAGACTTCAAATTGTGTCATGGAATTTGGAGTTTATTTATTTCCATGGCAACTCACTAATACATTTGAATGTTCGATAAGAAATGTCGTTGTAGATTATGCATGTTAAATTAAATATAAAGCTGACGTCAGAATTGTTTAATTTGCTACAGGCATCTCTGATGTTCCTGGTGAGATGTGAGAACTGTGATGTGTTTAAATGGGACATTGGGAAAGCAAACATATAATTTATGTATGTGGTGCCTGGATGTTTTTGCCCCTCTTGTCTCATTCCCATTTTGAATTAAGGACATGTGGAAAGACCTCATTCGAGTTGTGTCACAACACCACGCTGCTCCCGCCAACAGGCAGGACGGCCTCAGACAAGTGGACAGCTGAGTTTGGCATTGTTTTCCTTAGAGTCTTTAAGCAAAGGACATTAGGATTTAAATTAGCTTGTGCAAACATCTTTACCATTGGGTTATTTGAAAGTGAAGAACCCAGCGTACTGAAGAGGGAATAAAGGTGGGAGGTCATTTGTTGTGTAGACAGAGATATCCAATCCAGAAAAGTGAAAGAGGAATATAATCAACAGAGCTTTATTTGTCAGGGTGTAGGCTGACGTAAACAAACACGCTGCTTATGCAAGCTTTTGATATTGTGAACCATAAAATCTTCTTGGTGAAAACGGGAAAATTACACATCGTCTGCAGGGAGGAGCACAATAGGCAAAGGCTCATGGGAAGAGATATATGTGAAGTTTGAAGATACAAATTGTTCTTTCCCCTTCTGATTTAATTGTATACATCTTAACCCTGTTTTGCCACACGTTTGTAACCCTGAGGAACCATTGGCGTTAGTGCAGGCTTGTTGTTCCCTAATGACAGCAGAGTTGTAACCAAAGCCTTTGTAGTTTAATTGTCTATTTAACTATAGACTCTCGTGGCAAAAGACTGTTCAGCCTGGGCATACCGCGAACCAATAAGATGATGATTAGTTTACTTACACTCCAGACCGGGCCTGTAAGAATCTCATTGAGCCAACCTATGTCTTCATAGGAGAGCTATGTTCCTGTCCCCAATTTTGTTTACATTCCAAGATGGGCTTGAGGGGACAGGGTGTGATAAAAGGATTGGGTAGGTGTGTGTGTGGGGGGGTGGTGGGGTTGGTCTACTTGAGAGAAAGAAAATAAAAATAAGATGCTTTGCCCATAAGCGGTGCTTTTAATTTTCCTCCCTAGTAGGATGTGTGAGTTTGGTACAGAGGTGAGCACCCCCCCCTCCCCCCACGCCCCCCTGGAAAGATTGTGCCCAAGAGCGATCCATTTGAACTTCAACGAGAGGCAGCTTTCTTGTGAGGACTTGAAACAGGCGTCTTTGGGAGGCTGTTAGAAGGGCTTGGGCATGCCTCTTTTACCTGATGTGATGTGAAACTTTCTCTTGTTTGATGATCCCATACATAGATACAAACTGGTAGCCTTGGCTAGAAGAGAGCAGGAGTGTGTGTGTGTGTGTGTGTGTGTGTGTGTGGGGGGGGGGGGGTTACTATAGAGATAAAGAAGGATGCGACCAGAAGATTGAGGTTTTCACCTTCCACATCTGCTAATGTCTGCTCCTGATATTTTCAATCTCTCTGAGAAGCCGCTCCACAGAAGAATGGAAACGTGATTGGTCTCAAATGTTTTGACCTGTGTTCCCAAAAAAGACTGGCTTATTGCTTGCAACACCCCCTTTCCCCTATTCTGTTCTCAGGAACTGCTCTGGGCAGTTGCACACCATGTCAGTTGGTTGCTGGTTAATTTGTTATCTTCTAGTCCCACATTTTTATTTGCATATACATCTCAGAGTTTGATTGTTTCTGGTTATTTCTTGTTACTGAACCCTGCCTAGTATATAGTTAATGCCCCACATCTAGCAGCAAGATATTAACAAAACAAACACATTCCGCATTACATTTGATGGAAGAAGTCTTAATACTGTAGGTTCTCGTTTATTTTATTTTTCGAATTGTGAGTGAAAGAATGAAAGAGTTCTCTTTCCCTTAAAAATGTTCAAATTAGCACCAAAAATAAAAAATCGAAGTAGCAACATTAAAAGCCGAGATTATTGTGCATTACGGCAGTGTTTAAAAATGGAAACACAATATAACACATTTGGCATCACTTCTAAAGCACTGACATTAAGAAAGTGGGCCATGCTCTAATGACAGGCACATCTTAGCCTGGCTGTACTGACTCTGGAGGTTAGTTGCAGGGTCTGGAGTGGGGCTCAAGGTGGGAGGTCTGTAACCCTGGAGGTTGTCTTTGGTATCTTCCACTGTGATGGCCTCTTTTGTTTCTTGTTATACACAGAAATAGATGGCCTCCTTTGAACTCTATAGTAGCTATAGAAACGGCTGGAGTCTTCCCACTTTAGTGCATGGCTGTCAGTATCTGACTGTGCCATCAGAGTCATTACATGCCAAAACACACACAGGCCACATTTGCTGACATATGGTATCTGAACAGGATTCTGTAGAAGTGTGCATGTGTGGGTGTGCTTTAAAGGGTATAGGATGGTCATTTTAATTGGCCTACAATATGTCTGATGTGATTGGACTACTGAGAACACAGAACACTGCTTTAATACTCCAGATGTAAGATGTCAACCAAATTTAACTTACCATTGTAAACTTTATGTGCTGAATCAGTGGGAAAAAATGATTTAATTCTTTGAATCTGTATTCTGTGGGAAAGGAACAGTCCAAGTGGCTATCATTATTGCCTAAAGTAAAAGATGAAAGGTTACTATCTATAGAGTTCACATTTATGATTAACAAGATTAATAAAGTCACTTATCACTGAGTACTTGACACATTCATGCCCACAATTCCTCACAGGCCCACTGAATAATAAAACCTTTTGCTTTGTTTAATTCTTTTGTAAAGACTTTAATTTTCCAGTCTCTGGCACTTCAAAGAACCAACGAATCACAAGTCCATACCACTCCAAGCTCTCAGAGATGCTCCATTCTTTTATTTCCCCAACACCGCCGTCAGTAAATATGTGCCATCGTATGTCCTTTCAAACACTTTCGTTTCCCATGTATTTGATTTTAAATGAATATTATTAGCCGGCCAAGACAAGGTTCTTATGCTAATCCAGCGGAATCGCAGACATTTCCATTTAATGCCTACTTATGAGCCATTCTTTAACCACTGTTTGCCTCACAGTCTTAGCAAATGAGCTCTGCACCCCAGACTCCTCCGCTCTGGTAATGTCAATGCACACCCCCCCAACACACACACACACACACACACACGCTCATACACACACTTTTGCTTTGATCCCAGAATGTGCTCTTGAATCTGCTGGTTGTGTATTCAAACATCAGAGAAGAGGCGGTCGCAAGTGCTCCGTTTCATTATTTTTCACAGAGATAAAACGAAACAACAGAGGGAGGGGAGGGGAAAGACGAAGGAGGTGTTGAGGAGGAGGAGGAGAAATGGGGTGAGGAAAAGAAACAAGGGAAGGTTAGTGACTGTCCTGGGATAAGGACATGCTGTCTTTATGGAAGCGTCCAGCCAATCACGAATACATAATAGTATGCTTTTGTATGGATTGTTTGCTGGTAAACCACAGTGTAGAATGTACTTAAGATTGAGCTTCCCAAACCCACCCTAAAGCCTCTACCATCCCTCCTCTCATTTCCGCTAACTGCTATTCTTTTGCAGATCTCTAGCTGAAGAGATACAGGCGGCTGTACCGGAATGCTTCCATATGTACAGTATAGGCTATAACTGTAGCTTCAGCTATCTCCTAAATACTTCCTCTGGTACGTCTCCCTTTAAATAAATAATAAATAAAAGAAATAATAAAAAACAATTGCAAATAATTTTAAAGGAATGTTTACGCACACCAATAATTAGTGTTAACATATTCATCTCTGCAGTAGTGTCTGTGTTCATCCTTGATGCTGGCTCAGAACAGCGTGACTCCGTGAGAAGACGGTGAACAATTCAGCCTTCGCCCCTGCGTAGCCTTGTGTCCACTCCCCTGGTGCGACAGGGGAACGGAGGCATCCCACCAAGGTATGATGAGTGGTAGAGCTTCTTTGATTCCTAGAAAGCTTTCATCTTCAGTCAAGGCCACTGCCGCTAGACTGTACTTTCTCTCGCTCTCTCCATTATTGCTCCATTGTCTCTCTGGTCTTGATTTGAGACAGTGGAGAATGAGCAGAGGATCTTGAGAATCTGGCCCCAGTTCTAGTAGCCTGGCTCCATACGACTATTGCTCTCAGCTATATTCTTCTCTCTGAGATTACAGGCTGGACACCCTGTTCTCATTGGTGTTTTCACAGCTACCCTGCTTGTGGACCAATCAGGGTGGGTTAGTGCGATGACGGTGAAGTCAAGAGCTAGATGAGACGAATAAAAGAGTTGCAACAACACTGATTGGTTAAACGTTGTCCAATAGTTTCAACATTAACAATAGATCTACACCCAGTAGGAGTGCAACGACTGTTGACGCTTCCCAATGGAGCGTTACATCAGGCTACCATTCTAGAGCGGTTACCTAGCTGTTCACTGGGATGCTCACATCTCAGCCTGTGTTCATGTCTTGATAATTGGGATACCATCAGTGAACCACGGGAAGCAATTTTGCCTTGTTTTCAATGTGTGCACGAAAGTTAGCGTGGCAGCCATGTGCCGATGCAAAAGCTCAGAATCATGACGACTGTTAGGTTTATAACAATCCTCCGAGGGAGACTTTCTCGAGGGGCTTTAAGAGCACAGCAAGTCACTTTGAAGCAAAAAAAAAAAAAAAGATTGCGAGATTTGTGGCAAGAAAATAAGAAAACTTGAAAGGAAAACAAGAAAGAAAGCATTTGTTCTTTCTCCGCACTTGCACCCTCAGTCTCGGCTTCTAATCTGTTATTGTTTCAGACCCAAACAGAGAGACAAAGGAGTCGCAGATCAAAACAAATGACTATCAAGCTATCAAACGAGCGCCACCCTGCTCTGATTTCAGCGCTGACTGCGGGAGAGAGAGAATTGAGTCAGAGTCAGGAGGGTCGCTCATTGTTTCCAGTCACTTTGATGCCAAACTTAAAACACGCACCTAAAAAAAAAAATCAAAATCAAACGACTTTTCGGGATAAAAAGAATGGAAAATAAGTAAAAGAGAAGGTGAGAGAATTGAAGGAAAGTGAAGTCGGGAATAAGGAAGGAAGGAAGGAGAGGAGGGAAGACAACAGGAGAGGGTGATAAGAAGTGTAGAGGAGAGAGTGTAGAGGAGAGGAGGAAAGGGGGTGCAGTAGAACATTAGCAGCCCTTTGCGTTTGTGAACATGCCTTTGTTTCATTATTGGTCTGGCTGATGACCTTTATTAAGCATGATGTAATATGATGTACACTTTGAAGCTACCATTGGCTGTTATAAATCCTGTTTGTGCTGTAAACGCAGGTTGTGGGGCGAAGATAAAGAACATCTGAAGCATAGGCTATCTTCTTGCAAGTCCCTTGGCTATTCAAAGGCTGTTGTTCCTTTGCTCCTTGACCAAATTAGCATAAGGGTCACCCCACTGACAAATGCAATCCTCTGCCATCATGTGTTTGCTAAACATCATATATGACATCATATATGTCACAAAGGCTATCTAGGCTACAATAACCTGATTAGCTGTGGAAGCTAGCTCGTTTTCTCCTCTTTTCTTCCGTGGTGCTTTTCTTTTAACTTGGTGAGCACCCTTTCTCTCATAACAGTCACTCTTATGGGAGAAGGTTGGCTTGATCGTTCTCCTTCACCTCCTCTAATTTCATCTGTGGCGTGATATCAATGAGTCTCATCCCTTGCGGGTGACAGGGCAAGCGCTCTGCGTTACCACTGACGAGCGGTACGCACCGGTTAAACGGCAAGGCTCATTCTCTGCTTCATCAGGCACATCTAAACAAAAGGCACCGACAGGCGACAGCCCCATTATGATCTATTATTTAACCCCCGCCCCTTCTACGTTTGATCACTAGCACTGTTGATCAGGCACATTAGAGGCTTCTCTTTTTTTGCCTCTCTTGAATGTCTTGTAAGCCCAAGTCGCTGCAGCAATTTATTTTATTTTATTTTATATATTTATTTTTTGCAAAATGTGCAACATTTTTCTGTGGGGGAAGTTGTCATTCCAAGACATTATGCTACTTTGGTGGTTGGATTAATAATTGAGGCTGTTTAACGATGTGTGCGCAATATGATTTGCTTCAGATACGCTCTGACGTCCTGCATGAATGCAGGACTTTGTGTGTGTGCGAAGGAGCAATACAGTGTTAGTCTGCGTATGTTTGTTTGTGTTTTCCTGTGCAATGTGCAATGGTAAACTATTAGTTTTATGTGATTGCAAGCTACAGTAAGCTTTTGGTGGATGTGTCACTGTCACTGCTAACAGTCGTGGAGAGATGGCCTTGCTTGACTTTCTTTATCATTTCTCTGCCAGAACCCCTGTATCCATTTAAAGACTAGTAACAACAGAACGTTATTATACTTAAAGTCATGTTACGATTTATTAAGTCTCTTAACAGCATAGCTTCCTTGTCTTGTTTATACACTAATGTTAGGGAATTACAAGTAAGTGCTATACGGAATCAGCACACACACACACACAAACACACGCACACACACACACACACACACGCAGTAAATCTATTGTGCATCTATAGTTACAGTAAAGTACATTAGCTCAAGTATTACGGTAATACTCTCGCTTACAGTAATACACTCTCTAAAGTCTTTGAACCAAACAAAAAAGACCTTGCTCAGGTACTTAATTAGACATATTATTCAGCGAGACGGAAAACTTCAATCATGGCTGGTTTGATTCCAATCTCAAGCTTTGCTCTCATTAAGTTAACCTTAATCAGTCAGCCATACAATTGTTCACTGGCTTTATGAATGGAATTAGCATAATTTTGATCTTCTCACTGGGAATATAATCCTTATTATCCATCTGGATTTCCAAGCAAGACCTTAACAACAAACCAGCGGAGGCCCATTGTATTCTACACCTTCTGGCTGCGCTGATTGGATAAAACGAGGCCATACTCTCAAGTGCTAATTGAAGTCTGACTGCAGATGGGTCTTGTTAATTGTTCACCATTGGTTCTCACCGTAACCTTTGACATGATCCTTTCTAGGACTGAATTGTTTGTCTGAAGGCGTTTGTGTAGCAGTGGTCTTTGTCTGGTGTGTGTGTGCATGCGTGCGAGCATGTGCGTGTGCGTGTGTCTGTGTGTGTCCAGTGTTTTGGTTGGGTCGGGTATGGGTTAGGAGTGGAGGCGACCTGAGATGAAAGTAGCAGTCTATAGGGCGGGTGCTGGTCCTTATGCTCTGATAAAAAATGCTAATGCGCCTCTTGTGCTTTGATGTAAGCTTAACAATGGCGGCTGGCTCGGTGGGGGAGGAGGCTAGCGTGGGGCGGAGTAATCCTTTATTTGTCACTGCGCTGACACCCAGCTGAGAGCTACGACAGTCCAACTCAATCATGTTGCAGGGGGCCATCCAGCAGCCAGCTAACCCCCCTTATACTTCCCCCTTTCCAAGCTCGTGCAACTCTAATTAGACTACCTCGTTTAACAATGACCGACAGAGGATCCCAAAACAAATAACCAGTGGAAGATGAGATGGACATTGACAAATGTAGCGATGCATTAAATACTTGAATTTAGCATATGAGATATCACTTGGGGAAGCATGTCAACACAATCAATGAACGAGATCACAACATAGGTCATAAACGGCTATATTTACATACAGTACCTTATAAACTACAGTATCCTGTATATATTCAGTATATCATTATTTTTGCTCTGGAGGCATGCATCATTGATGCAGAAGGACCATATGCAACTTTTTTAAAACTCCCATTCAATGATTCACCACAATATTGTATGAGTTTACAGTAATAGGATTAAATTTATATTGCTCCCATATTCACTTGTTCTTGGTTAGTGGGGTGCTACTGTAAACAATATTAAGGTAGGGCCCTTTCCATGTCATGCCATCTAACAAGTCTATGCTTATTTTCATGCGATTTGACCAGAATGTCTTGCCATATTTAGGCTGTTTACTCTGCTTTGATTCAAGGTGCACTCAGGATGCAACACTGATTCCGATTCAAGACGTTTCCTCAGCTTGAAACCATCATCGTTGTGAAACCCCGGTGATCGTTCTCATGCACATGCACAAAGCTTGGAGACATTCTCTTCAGAGGCGCTCTGTGTGTGTGTGTGTGTGTGTGTGTGTGTGTGTGTGTGTGTGTGTGTGTGTGTGTGTGTGTGTGTGTGTGTGTGCGCGTGCGTGCGTGCGTGAAAGGGGAAAATGGGGGTGCTGGAATATAAAGTAGTAGCGCTTTTATCACTCTCTGAGTTGGGTCTCTTTGAGGGCCCTCTCAGAAGCTCAGGATTTCTTCTATTGTTCTATTTCCATCCTTCGCTTCACTGCTGTCACATGTAAAATTACATCCCCCCTCCCAACCCCTTAAATTCGCTTTTTTTTTCATAACCAACTATTTTCCCCCATGTTCTAACATCGGCGAGGCATATAACCTATTTATTCTTAAAATACCTTAAGACAACGAATGGCTCCTTCAATTCAATTCAATATTCAGTTAAATTCAATTCAATAAATCTTTATTACCCACAAAGGGAAAAACTCCTGCCTCAGATTGAACCTGAGGGATCGAACAGTAGCTGGAAAAGCTCAGGTCATGAACTGTGGTAGGAGAATTGTTTCCATGAATCCGGCTCAAACCTGTTAACAGTGAAACTCTTTAGCTACAGTCTATATTTTCCCCTTGGGGAAAGTTGTCTGTTGTACTTGACCCATCACTAAAAGCAGAGGGCAACCACAGTGCAGAGGAATCAGCACTAGTATAAATGCCAGTGCCTTGGTCAAGGTTCTGAATGTAAAAGGGCTGTCACAAGTCATGTTGGGGTATTATTGTAGGATCAAAAAACAGAATGTGAAAAGGAATGCTCTTTGAAGTAGATTGTTTTAGTTTCTTCTGTGTATGAAATGAAACAGTCAGAAAGAGAGAGTCACATGATTCACGTAGATGCAAAACAGTTCCAGGTGGGGCAATTTGAACCAATCCATTCAAAATACATAACTGCAATTTTTGCTAATTATTGTCAATAAATGCATCAATATATTTACAATATGGTACTTTTAGCATTCGGCTAACTTCCAGGAACTGTTTTTTGAGGTTCCACGGTCCACCATTGCTGTAAAGAAAAAAATCAAATAAAAAAAATGTCCAGTGTAGTAGAAGTGAGTTGACCTGACTCCCTCTTCTACATGGCTCTGGTACCAGTGCTATGTGTTTGAATGGACCATCCTCTCCTGACAGCACTGCACAGCAGCATAACGACCAGTGTCCAACACTCTGTACAATCCACACTACACAAAGAAGGCCTGTGTGTCTCTTATGACTGCGTAGCCTCTCCCCCTAGGCTGGGGCTATAGAGAGCATAAGTCACTTCCACATTATGGCACCTTAGTTTGGAAAAAATACGTACCGTAGTCAACAACGATGATCACGTTTGAATTCTGACATGAAGTACACATATGATGTGTGTCTATTTAAAAGATAATTGTTCAAGTCAAGAACGTTGCAGTTTGTTGTGAAACTATAAAGCAATCTTACGTTTTGTGTGTAAACGCTCAGTAAACTACTAGCTTTTTTTCAAACTTAGGTCCCGTAATGAGGAAGTGTCTTATAGGCTCTCTATACATTATATATTATTATTACTATGAGCTTCACATACACGTATTCTACGGCCTTGGATAACAGAAGGAACATTTCACGCTGGCTGTAGCACAGTAAGCTGTTCCCTTAAAGGGTGAACAGAGAGATTGTACTGAGCGATGGTTCAGACACTGTGTGTTTACTGTACACGCTGAGGTGAAACCTTAGCAATCACACACACACACATTGAAAACCCACTCCCTGACATCTGAAACCTTAATGAAAAGCCTGCCTGCAGGCCTATACCCGTCTACAGGTGATGCCAATGTCACGTCTAAAAGAGACATAAGCCATCCCTCCTGCTTCTCTTCTTTCATTCTGTTCTGCCCTTTATTGTTCCCTTATCTCCTTTTTTCTTCCTCACACTCTCAAACTCTCTCTTTCACCTCTTAATATACACAAGCGGGTCACGACCCCCTCTCCACACACACACACGCACGCACGCACACACACTTTTGATTGTAGGTGTCTTAATATAATTTTATATAAAAGTGCAAAGTGGTCCGCAACCTACAGTATGTGTCACTTCTTTTTGGAGGCGATGGTCATGCTTGCAAAAAAGTCCATCTGAAAAAAAGGCGCAAATAACAGCTTTAAAACAGCAATATTCATTTGGTTTCCATATTTGGCTTCACTCATTTCACTTCTATTACAAGGAAAAGTAACATGTAGCTACTTATTTAAATATTGTAGCTATTTAAATGTTGCCAGAAATAACATAATACAAAAACCATCTCAAATGGACTTGAAAACCCCCAGGTGCAAACGATACACAATCAGTGCAAACACCCGTTTGACAAGGAGCGCTGGGGAAGTGCACGTCTGGAAACCAGGGCGGGAACATGCATGCCCCGGTAACGGTGGGAGGGAATGAGCCGCCCATAGGCGGCGCGGTCCAGACCGTTACATACACGCAGGAAAAAGGGATTAGTCAGCCATTTTCCCTAAACATAAACGGCAGCAGGTGTATTGGAAATCCCCTCATCTGTCTGTTGTCAGAAGGTGGCGAGGTCACCCTTAATGTTCGATGCCTGCAGTCAGACAGCATGTAATATGACTACTACCAAAAGTTACTCTTTGTTATCTACAGTATTTCCACAAGCATGGTGTTTGTCAACGTGGGCTTTATTTTATATTATGTCTTCAATAATGTTATACAGAATGAGTAGTCAAGTACATTTATTTATAAAGCGCATATAAAAACAGACTGGTAACAAAATCGCTGTACAAAATATAGTTCCTGTACAAAGTAATGCAATTAGCAACACATCAATACAGTAAAATACAAAATATCAATAAATAAAAACATGCAGGACAAATGTAGCGTAGTGCCCCTACA
The DNA here is from genome assembly GCA_026546735.1 of Forbesichthys agassizii. Taxonomy (NCBI): domain Eukaryota; kingdom Metazoa; phylum Chordata; class Actinopteri; order Percopsiformes; family Amblyopsidae; genus Forbesichthys; species Forbesichthys agassizii. Next base: position 477,201 of record JAODLL010000001.1, on the reverse strand, counting down.
CTGGGACGAAGGCTAACGAATAAAAATAATGTTTTCAGCCGAGACTTACAGTTTTTTACAATTGCTAACACCCTAAAATGACATGCACAGCACAATTATTTAAACTCACACACAGAGAGCAAAACCTCTTCTCAAGTCTCCAAAAATCT
>JAODLL010000001.1:451882-470223 GCA_026546735.1 Forbesichthys agassizii | reverse complement strand
CACGGCAACAGTTTCATTGCAAATCAAGCAAACACATTTCCCCTTGGTCTCTATGAAGAAATATTGATTTATCCATTCTGCACTCTTGCGATTTTGCGTCTCCTCGGTTCCGCCATTTCTGGTGACAGTGAACATATTTTTTTCAATGATTGCTTGCTTTTGGAAGATGCTGCCTTGTTCGAGACAGCTCCACTTGGTGTTAAAACTAAGAATTACAATAGGCTACAGTTAACCCTCCTGCTGTTCTATGGGTCAAAATAGTGCACTAACTATTTCATGCCAGAAGAGGGCGCCAACCACAAACCAGACATATGACGTGCCGCTGTTGGCACCCTCTGCGGGTAGTGCCGCAAGGACAGCGGGAGTGTTAGGCGCAAATATTGTGTGGGCCATAATCCATTATATTTTTAGACTTTGATATGGGCCAATAAAAAATGGATGGCGGGCCGCATTTAGCCCACGGGCCGTAGTTTGGACACCCCTGATTTAGACCATACATTTATTGGATCCCATTTCCTCTTTATTTATTGCTTGATATTGCTGTTTGTGCTGTTAATCCTTTTGCTTTCGGAGCACGTGGCAAATGATAATGTTAGCCTATAACAACAATAGACATCTGACATACAGTACTGCCTCACAATGCAGGCTGGCTATTGTGTTCATTGTTAAATGAGATACAAACACATCTGTGATATATTTCCAGGGGCCATGAGTCTCTCTTTAAACTAACTGAAGTCTATGTTTAGGACAGTGTTGCAAGCGAGATGGAACTTCATCTGACCAAGGTGTGAGAAACGCATCTCTGTCCTAGTTTGAATGCAGAAGCATTTTCATTCCTTTAAATCTTCTCCCATGGAAGACACTGATGTACCAATATGTCTCACACACACCCACATGGACCATCATAACAATAAGTAAAACACAAGCATTAACTGCCTAGGGGCGGCATATCAAAGCTAAATTAAACTATAGTAACAGTTTTATAAAGGGAAAACAGAGAAACCTGCAAGTCCTCTCTGAAAAGCCCTAGTTGAACTACCCACCTGGAACATGTCTGTATTGCTGTCATGGGTGTACTCCACCACCACAGTGTGGGCTCTGGACAGTGTGTAGGAGATGCTGTGCTGCTCCTTGTTGCTTATGGCCTTATAAGGACATAGTGGAGAATCAATGTTGACTAAACATTGATATCAGAATGTTCTAGTAACTTCTCAGTTCTCTTATCATTTTAGATCTATAGATAAGATGGTATTACTTGCACTCACTCTAAATCACACGTAAAAGGCATGTAGCCTACGTATACGTCTTTCAAACATTAATATTTGATGTTTATCATATAGAAATGATAATGCTATATGACGACACAAAGCATAAATGGAACAGTTATGTAGCATTATGCAAACCAATTGACATATCACATTTGCTCATATGGGTTGAGTTTACTATCTGCATACCATCAGCTACTAGTCTGCCTGTGTTGTTAGTAGCTCTCACCTTCGCAGCTTGAGGCGTGCACGACATGTGCACGGTGCTGGGCTTAACACCATTGGCCTTGGCCCGTCGGCAGAGAGCAAATCGACTTTTTCGACGCCCCTTGTCCCCATTGGATAGGGAGCCATTGTATCTGCACAGAGAAATTAATCCACACAGAATGTACACATGCATCCCATAATCCATCATTGATAAGCTCATCAATATTTTAGCCTACTTCACCCACACACAATAGCATAAATATCTAGAATTACCCAGTTAGACCAGTGCCATTTGTCTAAACATGTCAGTGGCACAGCAACCTGCTTATACTGGATATATTTGAGTCATTTTGGTTTATCAGATCTCCTCTCAGTGCCATGTGGGTGTGCATAGATTGTCATCCAACATAACGATTTGTTTCGCTGCACCTGCAATTTACACCAATATGCTGTTAAGGGTGGGAAACCCTGACTCAATGTGAGGGTGTGCTCAATTGAACAACAGACAGAACAACTCCTTCATATAGCTTATAAGTCTCACCCCAGCACAATGAGCTCCCCATATTTAACCAGACCTTTGAGTACGGTGGGGCATGTGGAGATATTTCCCTGCTCAGACGGAGAGGACATTGTTGCAACCTAATAGAGAGGCGATGTCTATCCCGCAAAACTCCTCGGTCACCTCAGTCAAAGTTCAGCCATCCCTGCAGTGGTTACTCTACTTGTCATCTGGAGGAGCAAGAAAAGGACAGTCATATAAAGCAGTACTGCAACTATCCAGAGTTATATGGACTGGGTGCCACTGACAGAACCCACGTCAATATCTTTAATGCTAATGTCAGTCAATTCAACCTTAGAAAACCCCTTGCCTGGACACGGTCATTTCAACAGTCAAAACAATGGTTTTGAAGCCTGAAGCTTCACAGAAGGGATCAGAAGTGGGACAGTTAATTATGATAATTCATACAATCATAAGAAGAGACTATAAAGTATTTTGCACTACCTCTATTGCTAAGGTTTGTTGTTTTTAACGTGTGTAAGGAAAGAGATCCAAGGCTATAACAGATGTTCAGTATCACTTTACCATATACTTCATACATATGCTAAACTATCCCAGGGTAACAGAAAACAAGCCAGCCTGAGACACCCAGCCAAGCAATAATTTATTTTTCACTTCAAGCATAATGTGACTAAAGATCAAAATTGTGTTCGAACCTGTGTCAATGTGAATATGACACATTCCAAGAGTCCACTCCCCAACACAACACACATACAAGTGTTTATTCCGCTGGCTAAATAATACAGCCAGTTAACTGCGAAGAACAGAGCTGCATTCACTCCATGTAACTAGATAGAAGGAGAGCTTTTCAGCCGGTGTATTGAGCCAGCCCTCAGCCAGACAAGGACGATTACTTTTAAAGTGACTTCACGCCTCTGCAACAAGGATGCTTTTGTGGGACCCTCTTGTGACCATGGCACAACAGGCAAGCTCTGGACTGCTGGGTGAATCATAGTGACTGTAAACAACTGAGAGACCAAGGCGGAAATATAGAGATATGATCAAACTCTGAATCATAGAAGGAGATTATTTAGTCGTGTTCATGAAATGCTAGCATTACCTAAATCCTACCTAAATGTTCATATAAATCCTCCCTAGGCTGTGTCAATGTTCTATTAGTGTCACTAAAACCACATCCTCAAGTACTCTATTAGTTAGCTAATAGACACCAGCATTCAGACATTCATGAAGACATGTACTGTAGGTCTATAGTAGTCTATAGTACTGTAGCATTATCTAAAATATCTCAATATTCCTAATTTAACTATTTTGTAAAAAGTCTGCACATTTTCAAGAAATTAATATCCCAACCTCATAACACAATACTGTTTCAAGCTGCGGTCAGTAGCCAACTTCCATGTTTTCAAAATAAATATAAATGATATTTAAGTTACTGTGACTATGTGTCTTATAGACTTAGAGGTCCTCTCTGGTGAGCTGAAACACTGTAACACAATACTGTCTGAACACTGAAAGATCTCAGTTGTCAGCCCATTGGAACCTCTTTGACCCAGCCATTGTTATTCCTCAATCTATAGCCTTTCACAGCTTTTTCTTCTCAACAAATCCACTACAGTATCTAAAAGCTATAGCCTAGATACTAAAAAGGTATTTCACCATTCCAAACATGCATATAAAAATGCATAGCGTACAAATGCTATAGCCTACTACTTGTTTCAAAAGATGTACATCTACCCCATAAATACCAACATAAACAATAGGCCATGATAAAATGTAATAAGGGACTATTTGAGGTAATATGCATATCAAAAGACATATCATAGGATACCTTGCGTTTTAGATTATTTATAAATCACCGAAATTAAAACATTAAATATTTTAGGCACTGACAACTATATCATACATTTCATTATTTTTAAATCTAGTGTAATCTGGGAAAGCCCTTCAAACTCACCATCAACCGTACAGCTCTACCAAGCAGAAGGTGACCACGCACGGCACTGAATGAGAGGACATTTGAACGAATGGGCCCAACTTTACAGAGGAACAAAGGACGAACTCAGAGGCCAGATGCCCCAGCAAGATGATTCATGCAAATCAGTGTTGTTGGAACAATAACCCCCAGCTGGGCCGGCCAAACCGGCCCGTCAGCCACACAAGAGAACGGCTATTGTGTGAACGTAAAACAAAAAACTAAAACTTGTATCTTAACAGGGCTATCGGCCACACTGCCGCACACCAACGCAAGCATTCCATAAATACATAAATACAAATAAAGCAAATGTGACTCGTGAGAATATGCTACCCTATTCAGTTGGGCTACTTCATGTCATGGATATAGAATAAACTTGTTTTAGCTACTTCTTTTTCTCAAGTGAATATAATCATTTTGACGCTACCAGCGGTTATGAACCATGTTTATCCTAGGAGTCAGACATTGGATAGTCTACCGTGATAGCCTACGTTGTAGGCCTAGGCTACTTGTTAGGGTTACCGTAAGCAAATGTATAGCCTAAGGCAATTCAGTGGAAATAAATGTTTTAAAAGAAATTCATCTGCCTCACCTAAATACTGTCGAAAAATGTTGCAGAGCTGTGAAATGCTTCCAACCCGCATAATGTATTGCTGCAGTTAGAAGAATGGTTTATAATTTCTGCCATCTCCCCGACGGGTCAGCGGCGTTCACTCAGTGTCAGTTCTCTCCATATACTCTCACACACGTGACAATGTAATTTGACACCTCAACGCTGTTCACTATACTGCCTATTCAATTGGCGGCCCGCGGGCCAAATGCGGCCCACCGACTGCCCCCAAGTGGCCCACAGGGGGATTGCACCCTGGATCACTATACATGAGTTAAAATATACTGTAGAACCGCTATACAAATCAAGTCAATATATTACTGTAAATTAGTTATTAGCTGTTTTACAGCCAAGACATTACCTGTTTCTAAATGTAATGTAGTAGTCCAGACCTAATAATAAACGCCATGAAATTTAAGTGACAAGTCCATAAATCTGAGGATGTCTGGGTATGGTACTAGTCACATTTGAACCAATACCAGTAGGAATACCTGGAATTTGGTGCCCAACTTTAAATATTTTTGTTAAATTCTGCCAAGAATGTTTATGTGACGGAGATCGTCCGTCCCCCTCGGGGATTCAAACCCAAATCTCCCACGCAGAGAGCGGACGCTCCTACAAGGTAGGCCAAAAACACATGGGACCTGGCCTGCATCGCCAGAGCATCCTATGAAGTGTCGGAGAGTGAGGATTAACACTGCACAGCTACCTGCTGGCCACCGTTACACTTAAAATGAATATAACTATTCATTGTAAACATTTTTGGCAGAATGTAACACAAACAGCATTTTCTATTCACTTGCTCCAAGTTTTAAGTTGGCAATTTTTTTTTTAATAGCCTAGGATACATTGTTTGCAAATCTACATGATTAAACGCAGTGAAACATACAAGAACAGGTAACAAAAATTAGTGTGTGTGTGTAATTAATACACCAAATACATCTTGCGGCCCTAAATAGATTTCAGGTCATACGTTTTCATATTAAAATTTATTTATTAATTTATCCTCTATTAAAATGTAATCAGAAGAAAACAGGGCATAAGTGAAAACAGACAACAGGTTATGGAATGCATTTAAAGAAAATAAAGCTCCAATTGGTCCATCATGAGGGGCTTTATTCTCAACACAATCAAATAAAGCACCGCTTTTATATATTCATATATATAAAGTTATTTATATATATAGTTTTCATATACACCTTCAGGCAATGAATAAGAGAGGATTCTTAACAGAATCAAGTTTCTTGTGGTTCTCTTTTAATGTACAAGTAAACTTATAATTAAACCACAGAAAAAAGCAAGGCAAATATTGTTCGCCTCTCAAAGTACAAAACTGGCACAGAGGACCACCATTTTTATACACTGTAAAAATGCAATAAAATTAAATTACAAACAGACTAAAACTTCTGTAAACCTTTCCCCATTACAGCAAACCTAAAACAAATAAAAATCACTTTCCAAAACAAAAACAACCAAAAACCGTTTTGCCCTTTGAGAACATGTGCTATAGCTGATATTTATTTTATTTTATATTTAGTCAAATAGGGTAGGCTGTGCATGGTGCAGTCAGTTCAGGAAGGTTTCATGGGGAGCAGCGCTACTGTCGCACCAAATGCGAGGAGCACGCACAACTGTCTTACAGGTCCGACTGTAGGGCTGGATACTGTGGAAGTGTACCCCTGTTCCCAGCTGTGCGGGACAGCATCCATGGAGCACCAGACCGTTGGAGCAGCTCGTTGCATTCAGGGTCAACAGCCAGTGAAAGCCACAGGGGGAGGGGGTTTACAGTAGAGTGAGGGGAACAGGAAATAGGTAGTGAGGAAGGAACCAATCAACTGGAAGCATAATTTGGTTCCTCAAAAAATGAAATAAAATAAAGAAAAAGGAAAAGGAAGGCCCACGTAAAGCAAAGGTGTGTGTGTGTGTGTGTGTGTGTGTGTGTGTGTGTGTGAAAGATCTCATAGCGGCTAGAGTTGATGATGTCACGAGGTGGCGGTGGGGCACGGCCCTTTGCCATGGCTCAGACTGGTAACTATGGCGATGGTGGCTTCCACCGTCCTGTGCAAAGTGTCCAGCATATCTGGGGGCGGGCCGCTGTTGGACAGCACCTGGGAAGGGGCGTGGCCATCTGGCCCCTCCCCCACAAGGCCAGTTGGGAAGGAGGGGCCATCTGGGATGGCCTCCTTCTCCTCGGCCACCGCCGCCGCAGCGGCAACGTCCCTCCTCCTCCTGTCCTCCTGCTCCTCGTCGTCCTCTTCATCGTCGTCTTCCTCGTCCTCCTCCTCTTCCTCGTCCTCAGCAGGGGTGCTGTGCCGGGGGGGCTCCGGCTCTTCCCTGGCCTCCTGCTGCGCGGAGCAGGAGGAGGAGGATGAGGAGGTGGTGGAGGAAGAGGAGGAGGAGCAGGAGGCGGCCTCCATCTTCTCCTCCTTGGGGGAGGAGTGGTGGCTGGGGGGCGGGGGGGCCGCCTCGGGCGAGGGCGGCTCCTGCTCTGTGCCCGGGTCGATCAGGGAGGAGGAGTCGCGCGTCTCCGTGTCGGAGGTGCTGGCGGGGGTCAGGGCCTCCTGGGGGGGCTCCTGAGGGGGCTCTGGCTTGGCGGAGGAGGGAGGGAGGGCAGAGGTGGAGGGGAGGCACAGGGGGGCCGAGGAGGATGAGGAGGTGCTGGGGAACTCCTCCGGGGGACGGTCGTCCTCGCTGCTCACCCTGCGGCGCTTCACGGGGGTCGCACCTTCCTCCTCAGCTGACACTGACACACACACAATGTTTGCATTGAGCCTTAAACATATACAACTCAGAGTGACACCTGTGGTCCTGTATTGTGTTTGTGTGTTAGCATACAGTACAGAGAGACAGACATATCTGTGTGTGTGTGTGTGCGCGCAACACCTGCACTGCTGTGCTGCTGGGCCTCTAGCTCCAGGGAGCTGCGCTGCTGCATGCATGCGAGGCAGCGGGCCAGCAGCTCCTGCAAGGCGGGGCCCAGGGCCGCGTCCAGAGCCTGGGGGGGCTGCACGGACAGCAGCAGGAGCAACGCTCGCAGGTCCTGCATGAAAAAACACAGCAGGCTTCAATGGAGGCCACACCCACGCACACACGACACATGCTACTTTCATGGTGACTGCACCACTATTGTAAGCAGTAATGTCTAATTAGCCTTGGCTAGACACCTTATACGCAACACATCTGTTACATGTTATGGTGGCCTTTAAGTGTTGTGTTGTCCCTGACAAATGGATTCATGCTAGACTATTCATCAGTGCCACCAATGGAAAAGTTAATAGAATCAAGAAATTACAATAGAACCATAATTAAATACAATGCCTTTAACTGTGTAATATTCAGTATGACAAATCAGTTGTAGTTGCTAGCTAGCTAGCTCACACGTTAGCTAGACTGAGAGGGAACCCACAGCGTTCAGCAGGCCACTGGTCTTGTTCAGCTCCTGGCGGTGGGCTGCCAGCTCAGGCTGCAGGCTGCTCTGGTCACTCAGCAGGTTGCTCACCAGCACGCCCACCAAACTGGCACCAGACAGCACCTGGCCCTGCACCTACGCACAACACACACACACACACTTTAACCCGCATCTGGTGTATTGGAAATAAAGATGAATGACACGTGAGATAGATAGACATATACTGTGTATGTATGTATGTGTTTACAAAGATCCATTTTAATCACTAAATATTACATGTGTGAATGTGAGGTTCTGATGGTGCTGTGTCAGATATGTGTCAGAAATGCAGCCAATTGGAGTGCAGCAGGGAAAGAGGCTTGTTCTCAGCACCAGCTACCAAATCCTGCTCTACTGACCGAGACCTGTTAAGATGCTATTGTTCTCATTTCCTTCGTTAGTTCTAGGGTTAGGATTAATAATAAAACACGTACACTTTTTATATCTGTTCATGTTTTTATAAGCTTTATGTAGGGCTGGACGAACAACATCGGTGCCGGTACGGTACCTCAAATTCGGTACCAGTACCTAAACGGTACTTTTTTCGGTACTTTTGTAATAATAATTTTTATTCATTTAATTGAATGTTGCCTAGGGAAAAAAATTGCCTGACTGACTCTACAAACAACATGTTTTATGAGTTCTGCTTTAGCCTACAGCCTAATGTAAGCATTATTGAACTGTGCCTCCCTCAGGTTTCTTGAACGCCCCCTACCCTGCTAGTGTCTATGCTGTGTATAAACTACATTCTCCGAAACAGAAATATGTTATCTTACGTCTAAGCGTGGCACACTTTCATAGTGACTTTAAATGTAGTTGTAGCCTACAGGGTTGAATCCGAAATGAGGACGTTGTAAGTATTGCCGCTATCAACAATAGGCCTAGTTTGATCTGAAACCGGAGACATTACCTAATTCCTGCTCTATCAGCCTTGCGAGACCACCATGATCTCGCAAGCTTCCGTTTAATTTCGCTGTTACTTGTGACAACAATTCCTCTGGCATGTCAGGTTAGCTCTATCATACCGCCGCAAGAGTTTGCTGTCGCCGATTCTACAGCGTCTGTTTATCTCACTGTTCCAGTCTCAACTGCAACTACGTAATGTTTTACACGAACCGCCGACAATGTTTTGCCGAGAGCTGGAAGCGATGTTGTGCCGTGATTGGGTCCCCTTGATGGGATTGCGCATTTTACGCTTCACTTCCAGAATGATAAATAGATGCGTAACGCGCTAAAATAAAGAGCTATTTATCCACTGAACATGAAGAGTAGATACTGAAAACTCATTTAGTCTCAAAGGCACAGCAAAAATTGAGTAATCTATAAATAGGCCAGCACTTTATTTTTTTTTTACTCGAAACTCCTGCAGCCAGCAACTGGATAAATCTAACCCTCCGTGACAAGTGGGGGTAAAGTATAGAAAAAAGGTAAACCTGTAATTTATTTTGGCTCATCGTAGCTGTGATTGTGTTGAACATTTAACACACTGCAGGCTGTGCAGGGAGGATGTAATCTTGCTCGCGTTTCTCTCTTTACGTGCTCTAAAGTACCGACATCTGGTTCCGTTTGATTTAATCTCAATCGGTACTCTGTAGTACCGACGTAATTCGGTTGGTACTCTTAAAAGTACCGAGTTCGGTACCCAACCCTAATGAATTCTGATTTGACTGTTCAGACTGAGATCGCATTTAAAAGAAGCAGATACTGTGTGAATGTCCTCGCTAGCGTAATTGCTCACTAATGGAATTGAGCACCAAGGACTGCGGGAAAAAAAAAATATTTGTGTGCAGTCTGAATGTAGGCTAACCGACAACATTTTCCCAGGTCGGGGAAAAATATTTAGAAAAATATATATTTTTTAAAATTTAGAAAATATTTTTAATCAAGTACGTCAGAAATGGGGGTCACGTTTTCCATATAGGCCTATTTGTTGGAATCCAGACACGGGACACCCATCTTGAAATGGTGACAATCCCAAACACAGCAATAATCCATAAACTGCAATAAACGAGTAATATCTACCGAGAAAAACACTGCTGTCTTACTATCAATTCTAACTACAGATTCCAAATGCATGATACGTTATACTGACAAAGTACTACAGCGTAACACAGCAGGTTAAGTAAATTATTGACTGTCATTATTTTACTTTAAGATCATAATTATGACTCCATGTAGCTTTCATTATTTAATGTTTAGCCCTTTTCTAGCAATAAATTATCCTGCTTTTACAAATAGTTTACAAAAGTAAAAACTATACTGTTAACTACCGTGTGTGTAGTCACATGACTCCACCCATCCACTGAGCTACATGGAAGCAAATGGAGAACTTATACGAAAGCAAAACAAAGGCAAAATAATCGCTCATTAATCGTAATCAAGGTACAATGTTCACTTAGCTGTGATTTAGTTTTGAGGTCACATTGTCCAGCCCTAGTTTTATGCTATTCACTGCTTGCATTTGTTTTAAGTTGATGTGCGTATGCAGGTTGGGGGGGTTAACCACTGTCCTAAATGACAATAATGGTGAGTGAATATCTGATGTGTTCGCTGGGTGTCGTACCTTGTGCAGGAAGCATGTCAAGAAGGAGTAAGCCATGTTGTTGTTGAGGAAGGTCCTCTCGTCCATCAGGATACACTTGATGTACTCGGCGAACGTTGGGTCTTCACAGAGGAGCTTCACACAGCTCTTGGCCATGGCAGACTGCAGTGGCAGTCAGTGCAGCAGTTAGCAACCACTTCAGAACTCCCTCCATAGTTTAATACGTGAACACGCGCTACATTACCTGGGACTGACAGAGCTCGGTCCATAATTTGGGGAAGATGTCCAAGTGTAATGGCATTCCCTCATATGCTATCAAGACACCTGCACCAACACAGATAAATCAGTGATGTGCAGTAGCAGGAACTCAATCCAGAAAGGTGCTATTGCAATTGATACATGCTTACACATATTATAGCAATTACTATATGTTACATTTATGTTTAATGATGGCTGATGATCTAATTGAATCCATATACCCCTTGGAATGTATGTGTGTTGGTAAACAACCTTGACATTAACACCATAATATTTACCATGATGTCTCTGTTTCAGGATATTTGGAATTAAGGTTATATCACAAAAAACTCTCTGGAGAGAACTATTTGACTGGTTCACACATGATGGCATGACGCATTATTAGCTAGTCTAGTGAAACAATGATACAGACTACAAATGCCCACAGCCACATCAACGTACTTAGCTTGACCAGGGTATCTGTGAACTTTTCACAGTTGATGGCCACACGACACAACAGGTGGATGAACTGGTGATAGGACAGGAAATAATCTAGCAGCATCCGGTCATAGACCTCATCTTTCCCCTGAGAAACAACACACACACACACACACACACAAACAAACAGAGATCAGGTCAAGTGGCTTGTGGGGACCTGGTGTAATGAGACCTGTTGGAGCAGTAAGTCCACAGGTAGAGCAGGAAGGTTCTGAACGTCTGACCTTGCTGCTCTCCACCATGGTGGGAAGCAGACACATGTTGAGCTCCGGTCGCGGGGGGCGGATGTTGTTCTTCCCTCCCATTAGCTTGATGTTCTCTCTGCATGGAAGGTACGGGCCACACGACACTGGACACACACACACACTTATGACCAGTCTGGATATGAAATACATGTATGTGCATACATGGCAAATATAATAATACAATAATAATAATAAAAACTATGAATCACTTCTTTTTTGGGTCATTTATATATTTATTGTGGAGAGGAGTAGGAAACAGTTGGAGCAAACTTACTGGGGATGTTGCTGTGGTGGTATGTACAGTGGTTGTGCTGCAAGAAAGGCACCAGCGTGTGGAGGAAGTCATGAGGGCTCAGGAGAACCAGCTCCTTCAGCACGTCTGGAGCACAACACCACACCAAGCCACATAGTCAGTCTGTGTATGCTGTCGCATTGCCTCATCTCGCTATGCATGGTCTAAAGCTACAACTACACCAAGGCGTGGAATAACGTCTGGGAGTCGTCTAGTGACAGGCTAATTCATATATTGTTGCCGCGATTGAACTGTACGTGCTCCCCACATGGGCGCATGCTGAAGCGGGGGCTTTACCATTTGAGTCTGCGCGGACACCGAGAAAGAATACAAATGTTACAGGACTATTATCACAGATAGTAAACAGTGAAGCACAACACGGACACCACAATCTAGTAGCCTAGTGCAGTGGTTTTCAAACTGGGGGTCTCTGGCACTGTTATTTTATGGGGTCGCGAGCTGAAAAGTTTGAGAATCTCTGGCGTAGTGCAGTGTGCTTGCGTTATCAAATGTAGTCTATGCCTTCTGTTAATTCAAAAGTAATGACAACATCAATGGTTCACAGAAAAGGCAAGCAACACAGCGCATATACACTATCGGTCAAAAACACCCACATTTTTCCAGTTTAGTATTAAAATTCAAGCAGTTCAAGTCCAATGAATACATTGAAATTGTACAAAGGTAAATGGTGAACTGCCAGAGGTTAAAAAAAAAAAGTAAGGTTATCCAAAACTGAAAAATAATGTACATTATACAAAATGCCCTTTTCAGGGAACAAGAAATGGTTAACTTAAAGCTTTTCTGCAGCAAGGGAGGTTGATAAAGCCTTGAACGTTGGTTTTACCAACTCCCACATGGTTCCCAACTTGATTACTTAAAACCCCGGCGGCATAAAAGTAGTGTTGGAACACACTGTGTTACCATACCCTTGTGAGAATTTTAACAGTATTGTATTGCAGAAAGTTGTGTTGCTATAAAAATGGCAAGAAAAAGGCAATTAAGTTAACAATGGAAGAGACACAGACCATCATACCACTTAAAATGTAAGTCATTCCTCCAGAGAAATGGCCAAGAAAGTCAAGGTATCAGTGAGTCTCCTTCACGATCAAAAGGCACTCAGAAACATGGGGAAACTGACAGAAAAAGGTCTGACAGACCCAAAGCCACAATAGAATCACAAGAAACGATTCTGAGAGTCAACAGCTGAGTTATAGGCGGTTCACAGGACAACAGCTTCAAGCACAGCTTAATAGTGGTCCTAATAAGCGAGTGTCATTTTAAATTGTAAAGAGAAACCTTCACGCTGCGGTTTGACAGGTCGAGGATGCAGCAAGAAAGCCATTGCTAAGACATCAGAATAAAAAAAGAGGCTTGCCTGAGCCATGAAACACCGCCAATGTATTACCATGGACTAGAAGAAGGTGTTATGGGGACTGATAAATCAAAATTGGAAAACTTCAGTTTATTGCACAGGATACATGTACGCCATCGATTAGGCGAAAGGATGGTTCCCTTTTTTGGTGTGTGACATCTACAATCAAACATGGAGAAGGAAGTGTTATGGTCTGGGGCTCTTTTGCTGGATCCAGGGTCGGTGACTTGTACAGAGTGAGGCACCCTGAACCGAAATGGCTACCACAGCATTCTGCAGGGCCATGCAGTACACTCTGGTATGCGCCTAGTTGGTCAGGGGTTCATCCTACAGCAAGATAATGACCCAAAACATAAATCCAAGCTATGCCAGAACTACCTTAGGAAAGAAGAACAAGATGGTAAGCTTAAAAACATGGAGTGGCCAGCATAGTCACCAGATTAATTACCTATTGTGCTGGTTTGGGATTAATTGGACAGAAGAGGGAAAGCAAAGCAATCTACAAGTGATGTATGGGAACTTCTGCGACAGAGTTGGGAATAACCTTCTGAAGAACATTTGATTTCCATTGTAGACAGAATGCCACAAAAGCTGTTGTATCTGCCAGAGGTGGCTACTTTCAAGAGTCAAAAGATTAGAATACATTTTCATTTATAAATTGATTCCATTATATATTTTTTTACTTCAATTGTTTTATTTGTATACATTTTCCAATAAATGTTTCAATAAAAAAAATGGAAGAATTGGGGTTCTAAAACCATTGACGGTAGTACATTTGCAGTTATCTGGAGGTTGATTCTTTGAGGCTATTACTCATGGACTTTAAACCAATTATGTATATACCATGTTAAACTGTTAGGTTTTTGTGTTTTTTATCTTGCAAGAAAGCCCGATAAGCCTTTACCTAGATTCTGATTGGTGGAGGCACTAGCGATTTCTATGACCTCTAGCTGCCGCTCCAAAAATGTAATCGCTAGCCAAAGTTGATAGAGCGCCGGGTTTCAGTTGATAGGAGTGGTCGGTCCAGCGGCTACACCAAAGAGTCTATCAGCGACCTGGCCATTTCTGTTGATAAGCAGTGGCTCCCACACGCACCAGCAAAAATCGCTGCAGTGTAGTTCTAGCTTTAAGCAGTGTGTTGTGTGTGTGTTACCTAAGCAGGCGCTACGGAGCTCTGGGGGGCTGTAAGAGTTGAGCAGGGTCAGCAGCTTGTGGGCAAAGTCTATCCTTTCCTGCCACTGGATGAGAGCCTGCTTCACATCTAGACAGGACAAACGTCACATCACTATTTCTCATGACACATTAAGTATGGTTAATGGCAAGGCTTGTAATGGGAAAGAATGAACCGGTAGAAGCAGTGACGTGGTTTGTTTGTGAAGTATAAACCCTGTCATGTGATGTTTTGTGGATGACCATGGCCGTCAGATAAAGGAGTCTCCACCGACTAGCCAGAGGGCCAGGATGTGGTGCCAATTCATGACTGAACATAGAATAGATTGGTGTAGCTTTAGCTATATATGTTGTTAGCTTCTAGATGTAGCTTCATTAGCTATACGCTAGCTTCTAGATGTAGTTTCATTAGCTTCTAGATGTAGCTTCATTAGCTATATGTTGTTAGCTTCTAGACAAAGCTTCATTATTAGCTTTTAGATGTAGCTTCATTAGCTGTATGTTGTTAGCTTCTAGATGTAGCTTCATTATTAGCTTCTAGATGTAGCTTAATTAGCTATATGTTGTTAGGTTCTAGATGAAGCTTCATTAGCTATATGCTAGCTTCTAGATGTAGTTTTATTAGCTTCTAGATGTAGCTTCATTAGCTATATGCTGTTAGCTTCTAGACAAAGCTTCATTATTAGCTTTTAAATGTAGCTTCATTAGCTGTATGTTGTTAGCTTCTAGATGTAGCTTCATTGTTAGCTTCTAGATGTAGCTTAATTAGCTATATGTTGTTAGCTTCTAGATGTAGCTTCATTAGCTATATGTTGTTAGCTTCTAGATGTAGCTTCATCAGCTATATATTTTTGGCTTCTAGATGATTCATTAGCTAAATCTTGTTTGCTTCTAGATCGTATCTGATGTCAATGCTTTCAATTAGCAACACGTCACCAACCAGCCATGTCATCAAAAGGAGACAGGACACGCCCCCTCCATAAAAAGCTCACCTTTGCGCTGCAGGTATGGCCGTGTGGCTTTCAGCACGGACAGGAAGATGGACAACAGCTCCACCAGGTCTCCCGTGACGTGGCAGGCTGTAGCCTCATGGTACATCATGTGCAGGGTGTTGAACGACTACACACGCGCACACACAGAATAACGTCTTTATTTAAACATGCAGCTGGGTAAAACAGCAGTTCTTTTTAAGATGTTATTATACAGAGGTGATGTGAACCCTACCTCAGTCATAAGGATGAGTCCTCTGTTGAAGACCACCAGTAAACGGTCCTCGTCGTTCTCCAGTAAGACCCTGAAAGCGCTGGAGGGACACACACATCAAGTATGCAGCTGTTACCAAGAGGCTGACCCTGAAGAAAGCCACTGTTTCATTTTGTGAGGAAGTATGAGATAGTGAGTGAGTGAGTGAGCGAGTGAGGAAGTATGAGCTAGTGAGCGAGTGAGCTAACCTGATGAGCGTGGTCCAGCAGGAGCGGCCATCCAGGCAGCGTAGGTAACAGCTGATGGTTGTCTTCTTGAACTGCTTCACATCCTCCACCTCCTCCTCCCTCATGTCAGCCCGCTGGGCCACAAACAGCTGCATCAGGTTGAACAGCTCCTCCACTGCCTGTAGGGGGCAGCATGCAGAAGAACAAGGATTTAAGGTACATTCGGAGAACAATAAAACAACTTGACATGGATTACTGTTAACCTATACCATTAAGTGCCTTTACCAAAGGATGGTTTTAGAGGAGAAACTAAGGCACTGGAAATGACACATTCTAGCTTGCTCTTACATACGTTTTGTCCAACCAGCATCTCTCCAGTAGCCTGTGAGGCCATCCTGATCTCGCAAACTCCACATTTATTACACTGCAACAATCAGTCTAGAAGCACTTAAGTGTTTGTCAACTGTGTACAGAACAATTGAGCCAATCGTGTTGAAGTATTTCCCAATATGATGACATCAGCGTACGTTGCACTCTTGCTGACTTTAAAGCATTGTGACTGGGTGAGATAAAGGTAGGTTGTCCAATCGTATGCAAGGTTTGGACTGTATTGTACCAACACTCCCTTTATGACAACGCTTTAGAATGGAGTGGTTCCACACTGATACTAGCCGCAAAGCTGGTCTCACAAGGCTATTCCTCCAGATCAGTGTTTACCCTGACCTAGTGGGCGTCCACTAGGGGTGGGAATCACCAGAGGCCCCACGATACAATATCATCACGATACTTATGCCACGGTACAATATTATTGCGATTTTAAACGATTATCTTTTCAATTTTCAAATGATGTCCCTAAAAGGAAAGCATCAGTTTGTTCATCTCACAAATTGTAATGCTGCAAAATGTGATTGTCAAGCCAACTAACTGACATGAACATGTAATAAATATTGTATACACCAAGTTAAATCCTCATGTACAATTTATATAGTGAAACTGCAATAATTGGCGTCCGTGTATCGATACAGTATTGCCATGGGAACAATCGCGATACTGTGCTGTATCGATGTTCCCCCCACCGCTAACATCCACCAGTATGATCCCAGCAGATGCCAAAAGGCCACCTACCCCGGGGTACTGGCTGGCGTGTGGCGTCAGGTTCTTGAAGGCCCACTGGATGTTCTGGTGCGAGGCCAGTTGCCTCGTGAAGGCGGGCGCCTGCTGGCAGCACATGCGCAGGATGCCGTAGTAGGCGGGAAGCATGCCGCGGTTGAACAGCACCACCTCCTGGTCGTCGTGGTCGGCCAGGATGTAGTTGAAGGCGATGTTCTTGGTCACCACGGGGTTGTGCACCACCAGGCGCACGTTCTCCGGACACTCCACGCACACGTTGTACCAGAAGGACAGCAGAGCCTGCTTGTTGTGGTTGGTGGCGATGGCAGGCTCCGACAGCTTGGGCTGGGGGTCATGTGGACAGATGATCAGTTAAATGGTCCTGTATTTTAAGAGCTATGGGTCAAAATGCTTGTCATCTTATAGTGGGGTGGTGGGGGCTGGGGGGAGATTGGGACCAGGATCAGGAAATGAAGACTCTAGTTTGAACCCAGAGCACATGCAAATGGTTGTGATGCTGCTGCATGTGCCACAGCTGCCCTGCATCTTTAAATACAGCCACATTATTTACACTGTACAACCTTGATGCTGCACACAATACACACACACACTCGGATGAGAAGCAAGCGTACCTGGAAGAGGTTCCACAGGTCCATGAAGTAGCCAGAGAACATGATCTTCTCCGTCTTTGAGATGAGGCAGTAGCTCATGAAGCTAAAGTACTGCACCAGCTTGGTGGTGCCGTGCACGGCCGCGTCCACGTACAGCTTGGCGCGCGCCAACAGCCCCAGTAGCAGGTTGTACACCTGGTGCAGGACCACTGTGGTGTCCGAGGATAGCGGCAGCTCCCGCGTTGGCAGGTGCAGGGAGCGCGTTGAGCGGAACATCTGGCGGAAAGAGTTGCTGGGGATGAGGGACACCAGGAGGTACGCCGCCGCTATGGAGGAGAGGCAGGGGGGTCAAAACATATCCACATGACTCCTCCAGAGCAAGTCATGTTCATCTGCATAGGACAGGGCTGGTCAACGTCTGGACGGCAAGTAACACGTCTGGGACACAGCACAGGTTAACTG
Organism: Forbesichthys agassizii; assembly: GCA_026546735.1. Lineage (NCBI taxonomy): Eukaryota > Metazoa > Chordata > Actinopteri > Percopsiformes > Amblyopsidae > Forbesichthys > Forbesichthys agassizii. The sequence goes on along the minus strand of JAODLL010000001.1, from coordinate 452,232 downwards.
TCTGCGTCAAGATCCAACATAACAGGAGAGGCATGCACGACGACATAACTCCATGACCACGTTAAACTGACACTGAATGATATGTTGGGAAACTTAATGACACATGCTTGCTATTTGCAGGTCTTGTAAATATGTTAGATAAGTAGGCTATGGTAAAACATATGGAACTGATATAAGTAAATTAAGTCCTGCAACTAGATGGTGGCAGTGAAAGTCAGGGGCCTCGACGGACCAGACCAGGGCAGCAGAAGCTAGCTCTGGGGACGTGGAGCGTCACCTCGCTGTGGGGGAAGGAGTCAGAACTTGTGCGGGAGGTGGAGCGCTACCATTTAGATCTGGTGGGGCTTACC
>JAODLL010000001.1:390600-445350 GCA_026546735.1 Forbesichthys agassizii | reverse complement strand
TTGCAACTCATTTGAGGAAAGAATGTGAGTTTTCATAGAAAACATGAAATTGTCTGGGTGACCCCAAACTTTTGAACAGTAGTGTCTATATATAATAAAAAATATATTTTTCATGGGTCAGTGTTGGTGTAACTAAGATTTGCTGGAAATAAATGTTTTATATGCAGACTACAGCTCACTAACTACAAATCCAACTTTCCTGACGTTCGTGCAGCAAAAATAAACATTGGTCTTCTAGACTAGTCTGTATTCTCTATCGGACAGAGATTCCTATTGTCCATATTGATGTAATTAAGAGATTCCCTGGAACAAAGTTTTTATATGCAAACATTAACCGAAACTACAACTTGCCTAGCTCACCAACTTAACTAGCTGACTTTCCTGACATTCGATCAGCAAAAATAAACAGCGGTCTTCTACTTCTACTACTTCTGTATTCTCCGTCGGGCAGATTCCCATGTTCAATGTTCCAATTAAAAAATTCCCTAGGAAGAAATATTTGTTATGCTCATTTCCAATCGTTTACACTCCCACACATAATTTCAGTATAGTGAAGTGGGGCTCCACATGCAGTAAACAATTCCAACGCAACTAGACTACACACCTATAAATACTGAGCACGTCAGCGTACACATGACATTAACAACGGCGACACTCTGAAGTATAAACCAGGCTTTACAGGGCTCTATGTATCAGACGTTCACTACACATACGTCTTATGTGACGTATTGCTGATGAAGAGGCTGAGACTAGACACAGTCTCCTAGGTAACGTAGTGCTGATTGAGAGAAGAGGCTAGGCCCACCCTGCATGTGTTGGGACATGACCCAGTTGTGCAGCAGCCGGTAGTTCTCCACGGAGCCCTTCACCGTCTCCACCAGGAGGTCGTAGGCGGCGGCGCGGGCAGCGTGAGACTTGCACTTGGGCTGGGCGCGGTCGGCCAGGCTGGGCAGCAGGAACAGCAGGTTGTGGACGTCCCGCAGGAACTCCTGGCCCTCCCTGGAGAACTTGAAGGGGGGCTTGTGCTTCAGCACGCTGGTGGCCAGCCTCAAGAGGCCCGTCAGGCCATCGTCCTCGATGGTGCCGTCCTGGTGGTCCAGGATCTCACGGCTGGGACGAGAGAGAGAGAGAGCGAGAGAGAGAGAGCGTGCTAGGGCTGTGATTATCATGGCTGCACACTATTGTTGTAATGCACATCCTGGCCACACGGGCTCCACCTAAACCCTGGAAAGTCCATGCATGACATTTACAGTTCAAGCGCTGTAACCAGCCGGTGTAGAAGTGAGCGTGCTCACCTCCTAATGCAGTCTGCCAGGTGTCTGGCCAAAGCATCCAGGTCGAGCAGGGTGGTCTGCGTTAAGGCACAGGCAGGGTTAGACACATATGGTCTACATACTTTGTGTGTGTGTGTGTGTGCGCGTGTGTGTTTGCACGCGTCCCACCTGGCTGGCGTCCTTCACGTGGATGTTGTCTATAAGTTTACACAGCAGCCAGAAATACTCCTTACAGCCCATCTTCAACATGGGCTCCTCCTCATAGTCCTCCACCTGCACACAAACACGTAAATACAGTATTAACAATAGAGATTCTCATCAGCAGCAGCTTGTGCCAGCCCACTCAGCATTGACCCCAGTGCGGGGAGCATGTCTAGTAGAGGGGGGCTGGACGTGACTGTAGCACAGCTTAAATTGAGTTAGATCATTGTCCCCCCGGGAGAAGGGACTACTGACACAGAGTGTAGCCTGCACACCGGCTCCCATGGTAACCGCGCGGGCAGAGCAACACATACCCGGAGAGGCTTGAGGGCCTGCGCATCGGGCAGGAACTTGAGCAGGGTGGAGGCGGCCAGCAGCAGGAAGGACCTGTTGATAGACTCCCCTCCCTCTAGGCCGGACAGGGACAGCTTGTAGAGGCCGTTGCATGCCTCGTGTCTCACGGCCGGCTGCGGTAGGCGAGTAAATATGCATGTTACATGTGTTTACCATTCTACTTGCTGCAGCCGACATGTTCAAGTCAGTATAGTATTGGTGAAGGTATAGTCAGTCATTCTGGTGGAAGCTCGCCGATATTTGAACTCCACACAAAGCCACCTTTGCTTTCGGTGCCATAGGGTGCTCCAATCAGAAGCAAGAATTGAGAAGGCTAGGACATTGTTGTGCGGTCTGTACCACTTGGTTTATATAGGATTAGTTATTAAGCACCCGCAGAGATACTGGGTAAATTTGGTGTATTCGTTTACAATCACTTACTATACCTTTAATGCCTATACGGTCTAGTGGGCATACAGAGCAACTTGTGTTCTAACTGGGTCTAGAGCAGAATCCCAACATATGACAATGAATGTTGGAGTAATGTGAAAGGAGACATAGACTAGTTTTTTGTCTCAGGCCAATGTCTTGTTCCTCCAGTAGTAGTAGTGCAGTCGCCATGGCGCTCTCACCTCAGGGACCAGCAGGGTGAGCTTCTTGAGCCAATCATGCAGGTGATCGCTGTCAGCCAGGCTAGACTTCACCATGGAACAGCAGTGTGCCCAGCTCACCAACAGCCACATGGAGTAGTGTGTCACTGGAGGTAGAGAACACAGTTTCTCCTGCTGTTAATCTGGGTTCACACAATGCATTAGGGGCCGGAAACATGCTCGTGTTTGACTGTTACCTAACTTAAGTCTCACCTTCGTGACGTGATCTGTGGTCCGACTGAGCCTTAAGAACCCTGCAACGCAAAGAAACAGGAGAAACCTCTTCCTTACAAACCAGCAAAGCACAGTGTGTTTGAGTATAGAAGTGTGATAAATAATTAACCCAAGGCACTGTGGTGATAGCTCATGTAGACATGCCATGTGAACCTGTGCCCTGCTAGAACGCAGTCTCGACGTGGCCTCTCGTCAGTCAGCATGTGTTTTGTGTGTGCCAGCGTCACAATGCTAGCCGTGTCCTACTGCCTTCGCATCATCGTACCTGGGTGCAAGGTTGTCGTAGGTGTAGGCCACATTAATCAAGCGCTGGATAAGGTTGGTACCCTCCACCAGGCCAAGAAACACCTGGGAACAAGCAGACAGCTGCATTAAAACCACTCTTTACATTCTAGACATATGTGCATTTGAATAGGAAAAGAAAACAAGTCACGGTATACAAATACACTACATGAAGATTTCCGCAGTAAACAATACTACCTAGTCCACACATGCCGATATTTTGTGATTTTGCGGTTTTGTTTCAAAACGATAAATCCTGTCCATACAGCAGTTTTTAAAAACAAATCTCCATGAAAACACAATTGCATGCTTTCTTTCAAGCCTGTGAAGAAAAATGCCTAATTTAAACAAAGGATATAACAGCACACACTGACGTCCAATAAGACACACATAGATGTTACAAGCCTAAATCTCCGTTTTCTCTGTCTACATGCGAACACTGAACACAGGTTTTAAACACCTTCACCGTGGAAAGACTTGCTGAAACTCGTGATCGGAACTTGGTGATCGCATACACTGTTGGCATGTGAGGAAAAGGCCAAACCTCATAGAAAAAGATGCATGTTTAAAAATAGCCGTGTACGTGTGGACCAGAGTATGTGGGTAAAGCAGAGTGGGAGCGAGCGAGGAGTGGAGCAATCCCAATTTGACTGGAGCACGGAGCGCAATTTGAGCGGGCGAAAACGCTCAATCGCTCAAGTACCGCTCTGATCTTCATGAGCAGCCGGTCACAAGGTCAGGACATGCTCACCCCATCGTAGCTGTGTTATCATAGCGTGTGATGTATGGTAGTTTTAATATGTGTAATTACACCCCTTACCTGTGGGTGGTGCTGTCAACTTAGGGAAGGTTGGACAGCTATACCTGTAGTGACGTGCAATGACGCAGTAAAGAATGAGATTGTGCTTGTAAGCCAGGTCTCCGTGTACTTAAATATACAACATACAAAATAGGTCTAACTCATCACTAAATTGTACGGGTTTGTTTTGAATTACGAACAAAAATGAACGGAGCGAATTTGGAGCGGCAATTTTGTTTCCTTTGAGCGAAGAGCGGTTTTGAGCGGAGTGGCATGGAAAGACTTGAAGAGGTGGAGTGGAGCGTAGACTTCGATGAGCGCGGGATTTCCAACCGCTCAGCTCCGCTCACATACTCCGGTGTGGACGAGGGGCATGCAAGTACAGCATGTTTCCATTGGTCACGCGTGCGTATGCGTACCTCAGTGAGGCGGGGGATGTGCAGGCCCTTGCCGTGCTCCCCTGTGGCCTTACGGGACTTGCTGGGCCAGGCCCGCTTGCGCTGGCTGTCCGTCAGGCAGGACCAGGAGAAGACATCATGGTAAGCCAAGTCCAGATCAGCTGGGTCCACAGCAAACTGGCAGATCAGCTTCAGCAGGCACGCCAGGCAGTCCAGCAACCACTAGGGGGCAGGGTGGGGAAAGAAGGCATCGCTTTAACACTTATGAGCCGTCCATTTTAGACAACGGCGTAAGATACATAAGACATATATTATGTAGAAATGCAAATTGTGAGAAGCAAGCTCTAAAGTAAGCTGTAAACTGAAGTATCCAGTAAACTATTTCTTTATGGAATTTTGCAGCATCCATAAAAGTGTTGCATTAGCTACCACCCTCTGCTGGACTGTCCAGGCTATTGTACTATGCCATAATTAACCATGGCATGTATGAACTGGCACGAACAAGGTAAACAGGTAAACGTCCCTGGATGGAGTCCCTGCATGTGAGAACAGAGATCATCACTAGCTGACCCTGCACGGTCATGCAGGTCATTTATCCAGTAACAATGTGTGAAAAGGGCTTTAGACTACAGAGCTTTCCGGAATCTACAGTAAGTCATGTTTTTTCTGTTATCTGGCTGGTCCTGCGACTTAAAAGTAATTACCACTGTCCAAGACTCCTGGTCCTTGGGTTCCAAGATGGCCGAGTTAAATATCTCCAGGAGCAGCTGGAGACCTCCAGATGAAACAAACTGTAGAGAAAAAGATTTATCATTCTCCCGAATGCTTGCTAACTTCGAGCTCAAATCATAACAAGCTCCCTCAGAAGCTCCGCCCCACCACGCTACACCAGAGAAAGAGTTCCTCTCCACATTCCAAATAGAAATACTGCAAATTTAGCATGTACTGAAATTATATAAACACATTAGAAAACTGTACAACTTTAAAACTAAGACACACAATATTTGGTGAGTCAAACATGCACGATAGAAATGTGATTAAAAGGTAAATGTAATAAATACACATTACCTTGCAGCTCCAGGTGTTCTTGCTGTTTTCTATCTGGTCCTCACTGGAGTCATCTGAATCTGGGTACAGGTCACTGTAGCTCCCCTGCTCACACACACACACACACACACACACACACACAACAATCAAAAGGGGCAGGGGGCGTGTACTGTGGACTGTGTGTGTGTGCGTGCGCACATACCGTGGACTCTCTGTGGATACGTCGATTGGGTTTGCCCAGGGCCTCTATGATCTCCAGGGCGTACAGCAGCTTATGGGGACTCTTGATCCTCAGCAGCTCCCGCCAACACAGACTCTCCCCGTTCTAAACACACACACACACAGTGTGTCAGTGCTACAGGTTAACTAGGAATAACTGAAATGCATAAAGAATTGCATATAATGACCATTGGGAATTAGACTGGATGTTTGTGGAGTCTGACCTAGCCAACTAGTAAAATGACACTTGGGTTATTTCAGAGGCATTCAACGTTAACACAAGCGGGTTTCTCATTACAAGGCAGCCAATAAGTGCGGGACTCACAGCGTCTTCAGAGATGTTCTGGAAGGCCAGCAGCATGTTGGGACAGGTGGGTAGCAGCATTAAGAGCTCCCAGACGCGACGGGAAAGGTTCTCTGCATGCAGATGAAGCTCCTCACACCGTGCACTCTGAATGTAGAAAGATAGACACGCACGCACACACAAAGACACGTTCTTCAAGGGCGTGTCCAAATTGATTCATACAACATTCCACCGGGCGCATGTGCGCAGTGTTCCGGCTCCGACGTGGGTTTGTTCCGTTCTCTTGAAGCGCCAACTTCCACTGGGAGCATTTCAGAAGCACAGCAGTTGTATTGCAGAGATTAACAACATCCGACATTGACTGTACTTTCACTCACTTCCACTCCCAAAAACTACTGCAATTATATTCCATACTGTGGACCTTTATGGAATTGCTCTTAGAAAAATGGATTTGTGTCATCAAACTCTTTTTCATTTAGAAAATGAACCGATCATCCCAGATGTCAAATCCTTCAACTTCTGGCCTCTTGCCATCAATGTAGTCATGTGGAATACAATCGAGAGTCTGCAGACTTTGTTTTGCACACAATTTCAATTTAATTTGTATTCGTGTTGGCCGTCTTCTGGGACGCTTCCAACACGCCCCGCGTCGCGTGTGGTGGAAATTAAAGCTATGACTGGAGTGGCCGCGACCTGCTCCGGAGGCTGCATGTTTAGGATATACTCCACTATTATCTTTACATAGAAAATATTGATTTGCTGCTGTATTTAAAATATAGAAGGCCTAGATAGCACTTTCAGGCTTTGATAACAAAGTAAACAAGAATTATGAGAGCTGGTTACTTTATTGCAATCATAAATATTTGCCAAATTAATCTCAATATAACTTTTTAATCAAATCCTGCAGCCCTACTTGAGAGCAAAGGTGTGAAGGCATGGTATCCACTGCTCTGTCACACTACAGTACTATTCTACTGTTAGAAACAGATGTCTAACAACACCGTCATATGAACATGTCATAGGACATTAAGGAATGTCCATCCGTGGTGAAGCTGTCCTACCTCACTGCTCTCCAGGGCTCCATCAGCGTTGGGGCTGGGGGGCTTGAAGCAGGCCAGCATCTCCAAGAGGTCGAAGAGTGTGGTGAGATGAGGCTCCTGGAGGAGCAGCAGCATGGGGATGTTCTCCTGAGGAGGAGGAGGAAGGCACGAGGCGGGCAGCTGTACCCCCTCGCCCTTCCTCTCCCGACGAGGAGCGCCCAGGGACACAAACACCATCTGGTAAACAACACACAGGTTAAACCATCTAGTGACAAACACACATTGTGTTTAGACAAAGAAGAGCATGTTTGTTTTTAATCGTTATTCAGGTGAATCTAAAAGTGGCATCTTATGCGACAAATGGGGGCAGTGGACAGTGCCCAGTCACTATAGTAGTGGGTTGAATGAATAATCGGCTAAAATGTGGCTAGCTAACTTTCTAGAGATCCCTTGCTAGCTAGTGACCACAATGACAGGCACAGAACCAGCTTACAGTCACAGAATGTGTGTATTAGCTCACAACTGGCTTACAATCGCAGACTATACCTTTACACATTTGAAGTCATGTACGCGTGCCGCACACCCGTATATCGTCTGAGCCGGGGAGTAACTGACACACTGTGGATTTACCTGCATGTCTTTAAAGCCCAGCTCGTGTAGAGTCTTCTCATCGTAATCTGTGGTCAGCTCATGGCCGGATGAGATCATCCTGACGGGCCCCATTAAGCTACCTGTGGGAGAAGAATCACCTTTAAAAACTAGATGGCACGTTCTGACACATCTGTCCTTTGGTTGGTCTATGCTTGCTGCGTTATAGTGGAGGAGAGTGCAGTGGTCACAGCCGGCAGACAGACCCTGTGGCACCACTGTATACAGCTGCGTGTGTGAGCAGACACCTGGGAAGTCCCCGGGCGGCCGGCTGCTCTGGCCAAACTCCTGCAGCTGGGCTTGCTGGTTCATCTGCTCCTTCTGCAGGTTCTCGTACCAGTGGGTCACCTCTGCTCTCAGGTCCGCTACCTGGTCGCTGGGGTACATCTCAATGGTCATCTGTGTGTGTGCACATTCATGGTGAGCAGGAACATACGGCCACATGTTCACCTTATGTCCTGGATGTGTTGTGTTCACCGTCATTGTTTTTACCAATCAAAAACAATGACGGAGGTAATGTGCGATTTGGGATCAAGGGGGAACCTCCGGTGCTGAGAAATTAATACAAGGCGGACGTGCCAAACCCTGCAGTTCATCGAATGGCCACTTGAGGCTGGATGCAAAAGGGAGTCAATCCCCACCTACTCTAATGTTAAAATGTCCGACTTTACAGCAAGAATAAACATGTTTACAGCCTGGTTAAAAAAACACATGGGGTCTCTACAGCTAGTCTCCCCGTTCATGGCAACTGCACGGGGGTGACTATTTTCAGTTAAAAATATATTATCCATGCATTTCTCCTATTATAATGAATAGGGGGCATGGGAAGGCGTTTCAGGCAAAGCGAGGTACTGCAGTGATGGAGACGGCCAGAGCAAGCATTGTTCAAATACGTTCCTGAGAAAAGCTATGGGTGGCGTCACGGAGGGTTTGTGTGTGTGTGTGTGCGTGTGTATGTGTGCGTGTGTATGTGTGCGTGTGCCTGTGTGTGTCTCCCTCTCTCTCGTGGTTCCACACCAAGACAGAAGGCTGTGGGTTCAATTCTTGGGGTTGAACCCTACCTGGAAGCATCCTTAAAGATGTTTATCTCCTACCTCCCTGGTGATTGCAATACTTGCACTGTGCTCACTATCAGCTGCTATGAGTTAATGCATCTAACTGATCTGACTGAGATATGTAGGACAACCAATGCAGTTCTGTTTGATGGGAGTCTTCCTCAGATAAATAATTATGACTACACAGTGTCTTAACGCTAACATCCATCGCCACAGGGGGGCGCTCACCTTGTCAGGCTGTCCAGCGGGCTGACAGACGATCCTGAGGGGCAGAGACTGCTTGTCGCTCAGAGCCTTCAGATGGCTGGTGATGCCGGTGCCCTCGATCTGCCACTGGCGCAGGTGGTAGGCAAACCTGCTCAAACAGGAGAGAGCTCACTGTGAAGTGCACCCACCACAGCTGTGATGCTACTCACCATAGCGTAGTCGTCATGGGCACCATGTGTCGGCGCTGTGTACCTGCGTCGGAAGGCTTCCAGGTGAGTTTTAAGCATGAGCAGCCCCCTCTCGATGCTGGTGAGGCTGGAGTGGGAGTCCTTCTCCAGGCTGGCCGAGGCTTTCAGCAGACTCTCCATACACTTCCTGATGAACTCCTGCTCTTTCTCAAGACCAGTTTTACCAGCTGGGAATGTCCAGATACACACACAGTAGGTTATCATCTTACAAATACACATTGAACGTATAATGAAATAAAACACACCATTAAAAAATAAAACAGGTCAAAAAGATATAACAACATATCCCATGCCATGGTTTGTTTAACGCCCATTACATAATGATCTCCAGTGTGTTGTGCGGTAGTTAACTGACCGTTGATGTAGTAGGAGTTGATGTACTGGATGGCAGCGCGGCTTATGTCAGCCGACTGGGCCCTGAGAGCGATCCCCCACAACTGGTCCATGCCACAGAGCTGCAGACACAGCAGGAGCATTGGGGGTCAAGCAGGCGGGTGGGCTGAGGACCAGCCTTGTTAGCGAATCAATCTTTAGCGGCAAGATGATGCTAATGTAGGAGAAGAGGTGCTGATCATGCTAACGTAATTGTTACTACAGTGTGTGCGTACTCCTGGCAGGGGTGGGTTGGGCAGCAGCATTCATGCTGACATTTGAGGGAACTGCAACTGTATAAACTCACAAGTCTGTACACCGCAAAGGGTTCCTGGTTCATTCCTGACCCTCAACTCACTGGTAGGGTCAGGGAGATACTCAATTGTCAAAAACAACGTTATGAACGTTTAGCAAACATAAAATCAAAAGGACTAAAACCTCAGTTGACCAATCAGAAGAGCAACAATTGCTGAGAGAGAAAAAAAAAACTATGCTACCGCTAAGTCATCTCAAAGTGATTTAGTCTAAACTCTAAACCGGTGTCTTTGTTTGGCTTGTTGCATAGGTTGATCTGCTAACATTCTACTATTTAGTGTGTGAGAATAAAGCTCACAATACACTTTGTGTAAACAGAACAGATATTGTTATCTACCCAAAATAGCCTGGAAGTGGAGGCCAGACATCCTTCCTGTGGCTGTAGTAGTACACCATTAATATTGTGGACATATAGCTCTCTAGTACCAACCTTTGTCCGATTGTCCTTTGTAAGTTCTGAAATGTTTCACGTACCAATTAATTAACCCAACCAATGTGTATGTTTTCCAACACTACAATCATTTATGATATAAATCTCAGCCTATAGAGCGTGTGTGTGTTGTATACCTCACAGCTGGAGGTGGTGTCCAGTGCACTAGTGGCCAGGCGGGCCAGGTTACAGAGGTGCTGGAAGAGGTTGAGGCCTGTCATGCTGATGGTCTCAGGCTTCAGCTGGGGCATCTGGAGGCACGAAACGAACGTGCCCAAACTATTAACCTACACCACCAACCTTCATGAATAGTTCATGTTTTGTTCCTTCTCACATATGCAGGTAAACTACTAGAAGGCCACTACTGCTGAATGGACACAAATAAACAATGGTCATGAGCCCAGTGCAATATATGGATACATAGTATATTATCTCATCATGTTCTCTGTACGGGATCTTCCTTGTATTTAGTGGGTGTGTGTGCTCGTACTTTCTCCAGGAAGAGGTGCTTGTAGGTCTCCATGCCCATGGCATGCTGGTCCTTGCTGCGCACCTGGTTGAGGAACCAGTGCAGGGCGTCGTCATAGCACTCAGAGTCCTCCACCAGGCAGTGCCATAGGATGTCCACCTGCTCCAGGCTCAGCCCTGGGGAGGGAACACGGAGGGCTGGGTCAGGCTGCGTGGCCCTTACCACTAGCTGGGCTCGCAGGAGACCACATCACGCATACAGTTAGGTCCATGTAAACAATGTCATCTCTCTCGTTATGGACGCTACTTGTGAGTTTGTCTCTCCGTGCAGCAGCACTAGGGGCGTGATACGTGATGCAGAGGTTGTGAATGCATCAGCCAGCATCCCGTCTGCTCTACGGGGTAGGTAGGGGGTCATTCTTTTGTGGGAGTGCCCCCCGCATGCCTCGACTAGTTATGTTGCACCCCAAGCTGGCCTGCCAGTCTATACACAAAGACTGAGCCCGACGCACCTTAACAGTGGAGGGATTGTTCTGGTCAGGCAGCTCAGGTTGCACATAGGGGTGTGTTTCAGAGTATTCATCTGGCATGGACCCACTGACCAGAGAAACACGAAAACCAGAGGTCTACTTTCATGGTCGTGCTAAGGCTTATGCAGCCGACATGACAACACATTGGTATATGGGCTGCAACTAACGATTACTATTTCAGCTGTAGTAGAGCACAGTAAACGTCTCTAGACTCACAAAAGACTGAAGCACATGATCTAATACCTACTGCAGGATTATGCAGTCTTCATTTGCATTTTAGACATGTATTTGTGGCTGTATTGTTAGCTGAAGAGCTATACTGCAACAAATATGGCTGCCCTCTGAAACTGGACAAGTCGAATCATCAGTCAGTGCCCCTTCAGTCGACTGAGATTGTCAAGTTGAGCAGTCGTTTACTTCTTTTTTTTCTTCAACATAACACAGATAGAACTGTACAAAACTGCACAACACAGGGATAACATTCCAATGAGGAATTATAATTTAGCGTCATCAGACGCCAAATATTAAATTCTATCAATAGGCATTGAAATAATAGCACATGTTGGGCTACCGTAGCATAATCCATTGATCCAACATAGTCGGCAAAATTAAAAAGGAGATAGTTCCTGATGTTCTCAAGTTAGCTAAACTAACCTTATTTATATAGATCTATGAAAGACTGGAGTCTAGGAGTAGGCATCACCAGAGGCCACACGATACAATATTATCACGATACGTTGCGATTATAAACACATTGCGATAATCTGCAATATTGTGCAAATTATTACTATTTCCAACTTCAAATTATGTCCCCAAAGGAAAACTTTGTCAAAATCTGTTCATCTCACAAACTGTATTGCTGCAATATGTGATCGTCAGGTCCAACTTACTGACATGAACAGAACATCCATTTACCATTTATCATAAATATTGTATACACCAAGTTAAAATCTCATGTGCAATAAAAGAGCGATATTTGGTATCGATACAGTATTGCCATGGGAAATATTGCGAAGCTATGCTGCACCGATTTTTCCCCCCACCCCTACAGTCTTCCCCATGTGCCATGGCTATAATACAAACAAAGAATATTGAATACCTGCACATTTGAAACCATTTATTTAGACAAGAAACTGGAATTAACACGTGTCCTAAAGACACAGGGATTATCATCACTCAAACAAAGAAACAACGATTTTAGTGATCATTGATAATTCTGTCAAGTTAACCGTAGGTTTTTTTTAAGGAACAAGTCGTCCAACCTCTGTATTTAACGGCCAAATTCGACTGACACAATTGTAATTCGGGGACAGCTTTACAAACAAATTAAAGTTTTAGAAAGTTATTTAAAAGAGCTTGAAGTATTCAGAGAGAACCTAAATATACGAGCAACTCTGGAAGGAGAACAGTAGTGTTTAGGTACAGTTAATGTGTCAACATTGCCTCTTACTGAAATGGTCTGGAGATCCCAAGGTGGAGAACACACATGTAAGGAACTGGAGGCGAACCTGCACCTCTGCGCTGTGTCCATATCTGCCATTACACACCACACACACAAGAACACATCAACATTTGACTAGCAGCGTTATCAAGTTGTACATTTGTTTTTGTTGAGAATGCCACTGAAGTGAATGCACGCATGACTTGACGTACAGCGCAAACTTGTGCCTGTGTTCCCGGACCTCCTGGATGTAGTGGAGCAAGTTCTCGAAGAAGAGGTTCATCATGTGGAGTTCTTTCTCTGCCCACCTGACAGGGCAAAGACAATGATCACGTTGATGGTCTGGGCTATGTTCCAGAGAAACCATCCTCATCACAGACTGACACAGGTGCGTTATGTACGTACATGGTGATCCAGTGCGTGTCGTAGCTAGAGCCAAACTGTTGGAAAGTACCAAACAGCTTCGGTAACAGCCGTAAGGAGACCACCACGGACCTGGCAATGGAACCAAGATAACAAACACGATTATTCTACGCCAGATACCGAGCAAATCAATAAAGAATGTGATGGGTTTTTCAGGTGATGTTACCGGTGATGTGCCAGGTTATCAAGGCAACCCTCGATGAAGCGCATGCGGATTTGTCTGTCAGTAAACCAACAAACTAGCGAACAGAGCAGCTTCTCTGCTTCGTTAATCAAGCCGTCCGACAGGTGGATCTAAAACATCACAGAAAAAAACAGAAGCGGGTTCACATATGTTCACATTGTTAGAGGCATTGTTTGCATCATTATTGGAGGCTCACGGATCGTGATTAATGAGTGTGTCAAGATACGCAATGATAAAACACAGACTAGATCCTGGTGTACAAAATGAGCCCTCCTACTCCCAACACTAGGACACAGTTCCATCAAGAGTCCAGTGAGTCGTACCGCATCCTCGTCCTGCACCAGGTCCCACAGCAGAGTGCTGCCCTTCTTACACACGTTGTCCAGGTTGATGTCTGTCACCGCCGAGCTGGACGAGTACTGGTGCTTATGGACCGCCGGGCCTGGTGGAAAGCAAGAGAGAGAGAGAGATAAAGGAAGAGAGAAAGAGAGAGAGATAAGCATAGTTACTCAACAACATGCAGTATATTAGGGTTGTAGAAAAGTATGGATACACATGAGTATCGCGATATTACGATTTGCGATACTCTATCGATTCTCTAAATCACGGTATTGATACTTTTTTTTTTTTAGAATACAATGCTTGTTACTAGTTTTAGCTTAAAGCTCATTTCCATCTGAAGTCCCTGAGCAAGTTTACATAAGTGTTTGTTAGCATTGCTATGGCAGTTTTACGCAAATTAGAAATATATATTGGACTGTGCCCCCTGTATTGTGATACGCACCGTATGGCCAAATTCTTGCCAATACACAGCCCTAACATATATACTGTATGTATACACCTGCGCCTGTGCCTGTCCCATGTTTGCTTGGATATTTTGGAGCGCATGTCACCCACCTTGCACCAAGTGCTCATGGTAGATGGAGGCCAGGTTAGGGAGGTGTTGCTGGAGGTGGGAGCTGAGCTCAGCATGGGAGTTGATCTGAACCAGCTCCTCCTCGCAGCCAGACTCCTCGCCGTCAAAGTCGGCCATGTTCTTCTCAGACTTGGCGCTAACCTGAGAGCTGCTGCAGCTCACGTCGTCCGCACTCAGCATGTCCTCCACCATGTGACTGAAGGAAGGAGAAGAAGGATAGGCATTTTGAAGGGTCATTTGGAGTTTTGTGAGTAGGATTCACTTTGTAGTTGCCTGAAACATTTTAGTTCTTCTGAGCAGCATGTTAGCATAGACATGCTAATCAAGCCAAATTACAGAACTTCCACATCTGGTTATTGAACGGCCAACACCAAATCGAGTTATTTGTTTTGCTGAATCATTAAAGCAATAAGTTCAACCAGGTATATTCCCACAATGTTTCCATTCCCAAGTTATAGTCAGTAATTCTAGAGGAAAGTTATTTGAACTAAATCAAAACAAAAACACATCTACCTTCAATTCCATCGCCTGCTCCCTCACAAGCTCCACCCCCCACACACACATTGGAAACACATTGAGAAGGCTAGGATATTGTTGTGCTCCTATTTGTTAGCTGAGCCAGGCCACCTGTTAGCTACACAGTGTGTCCCTACCCTTCGTGGTGGTGGTGGTGGTGGTGATGATGATGGTGGTGGTGGTGTTGGGGCCCCATGAACCTGCGGCAGTTGAACATGTCCGTGCCCATGGCCTCTCCCAGGAAGTCCCCAGGCAGGCAGGGGGCCTCTTGCACCATGGGGGCGGGGCCTATGTCAGCCTGCTGCTGCTGGCCCTCCCTCTCTCTCTCTGGGCCATCCGGCCGGGCGGCCGACGTGGCGACCGTGGAGCAGGAGTCGAGCAGCCTCAGCGACGCCGCCGCAGTCGTCGTCATCACCATGGTGCCATCGGGGCCGAACGGAAGAACCTTGGGCTTGGGTCCGCCCCCTGGCCTCGTCCCCTGCCCCTCACCCAACGCCTCTCCCGCCTTCCTCTTTCTGACCTCCACCTGCTCCTGAGGCTCCTTCTGACGGCTGCCGCCCTCTTCCACTTCGTCGTCCTCCTCCTCCTCGTCCTCCTCATCGTCCTCCTCCTCCTCTTCTTCCTCGTCATCCTCCTCCTCATCATCATCGTCCTCCTCATCATCATCCTCCTCATCCTCCTCCTCCTCCTCCTCCTTCAGGGCCTCGCTGTCGGCCATGTCGTCCGTCAGCATCTCGCTGCCTGGACTACCGGCTGACTGGCTGGCGCGGCTGGAGGCCGCCTCGTTGCTGGAGGCGTCGCTGTGGCCGCTGCTGCTGCCCGGGCCGCTGCTGCCCTCCTCCGCACTGTTGGCCGTCTCGTCAGAGCTGCCCTGCATCGACTCCTGCAGCGCACGCACACACACACACACACACACCAGCACACGCATACGATGAGGAGCTGGCCAAGGGTCCAAACACATGGTTCGGAGCTAAATGTGGAAAGAAAGGGTGTGTGTGTGTGTGTGCGTGCGTGCGTGCGTGCGTACCTCCGTGTCAGAGAGCCTCTGCTGGGTCCTCTTGCCGCCTACCATGAGCTGCTCGTCCATTTCCATGTCGCTGGCTCCGCTGTGCTGGGTGTCACTGTTGTCACTGCTGTCTGGGCTGGCAGCAGGAGAGCCTGGCCCAGCGTTGAGAGAGAGAGGGGGGGTTACACCACCACTCAGGACAGAGAGCCAGGTATACCTTCAAGTGGAAGGGAGAGAGGGGAGAGAGGGCACACACCTTTCTTGTTACCCATGGGGAGGTTGGTATTGAGCAGGGAGGCGAAGGAGCTCTGTTTGGAGAGCTGGGCCTTGGCAGCCAGGGCATTGTTCCACAGAGCCTTGATCAGCATGGAGGCCAGGTACAGAGTCTGGAAGCAGGCAAAGTCACAAACCGCCACGAAGCTTTAACAATGTCTACGCTATATACAGCCATGGAATAAATAGAGACCACTACAAATTTATTCTTTTAAATATTATAAATATACTGTACAAAAAGTGCATACATGTAAAAATACATATTACATACATAAATAGTAAAATTGCTGTAGTAGTCTCTAAATGTATTTTTCCACAGTTGTATGTTATATGATAATATTACATACCAAAGAGATTAGATGAATAGAAAGATATGTAGGAAAATTAATATACAGCTCTGGGGAAAATAAAGACTACTGCAAATCAAACAAATATAAAAAAGAATAAATAAAGAGCATGTTTACATACATACACTGTAAATATAATAAATATGAAAATAAAACAATTCCATAAAAACAAATACATTCAGTATAAACATGTAAATAAAAAAATAGAAATAGTAAAACCAGAGATAATGCTGCAGTGATTTCTTCCAGAGCTGTATATAGCCTGAACAACGAGGTGTGCGTGTGCACGTACCTGTTCAGTGTGGGCGCTAGGGTGGAGTCCAGACACCAGGTTGAGGACATGGCGCAGAGGGACTGGGTCCAGGTTTTTAATCAAGGAGGGGAAGAGGTCATGGATGTAGCGACTACAGTGCTTCAGCTGGAGAGCACATTATACAGGCTACATCAACATCACAGGAACAAACTACAGCCTTGCTATTACATGGTCTTAACGGTCTCCAGACACCTGATCAGTTTGGTAGGAGACGTCTACTTGTACTACATATGTGATATTTGAGACAAACTGATGAACCCAGTAGGCAGATTCTGATATTCATTTGGGCAGTGTACCACTAGATGCCAATATGGGTGTCTTTGGTTTTAAAGGTAAAACTTTGTTTTAAAGCAGTTTACAAATTTAATTTTTGTTGTTTAAATCAGATGTTCTGCCTAGAAAGCTAAAATAACTTTACATGTATAGAAATAATTAATTTAACATTTTTAGATTCAAATGTATAATATCAACCTATTTTAAAGGTGTGACTGCTGGCTTTTCCCTCTGACAATCTTGTGTAAGGCCATGTTTACAACACCATGTTTCCCTGGCCTCATCCAGTGGAATAATGAACACTGGAGGTGTGTTATTTGGTGCTACACTGTACCTGAGCTGCAGCCCAAATGCAGTCTACGTGCTGAGTGCTTAGCCTGCCCTCTGCAGCCAGGAAGTTCAGGATCACTTGGCACTGTTTAATGATCTGAAACACGTGCACGCGCACACACACAAATTAGCTTCAGACGCCTGTTACACAGAAAATATTCAGCTACATTATGCTAGCAAATACCTTACCTCGATGTGTAAATTTGGCCCAAATATATGCTCCACCACATTGTTGTTAATTAGCCAGTCGGCTAGTTCCTTTGCAATTGACCTAGGAGAGGATAATGTGCCTTGTGTCAGTGATATCATGGCCGTGAATGCACACTAATGTCACATATTTTATGTCCTGATTTCAGCTGATGAGGTGTCCAAACTAAAACTGTTTGAGAATATAATAAGGACATATGAGGATGAAAATCATCCATGTTTATAAAAACTAAATGATTTCACAACATAAGAAAATGGTCGGGAACTGTCTTTCTCGAAAGTGCTTTCTATTCCACAGTGTACAAATAAGAAATGGAATTGGTTTGTATTGTATATGTATTATGTCCACATTGTGTTTTATATCAGGCCTCTAACAGTGACTTACGTTTCTGTGTCAGACACAAGTGACTCGTTGTTGCAGACATCATTGAAGGTGTGTAGCTGGTTCTGTGGAAACACATAGCATGCTAGTAAGGCACTAAGGTCACTTCCTAAAGAAACTGCAGCCATTGTGTGCCTCCATGGAGGTTGTGCCATGACCATGAGTGGCGGTGTATGACTGTGTGTGACACTGGACCACAGCTGGGACTCACTGTGATCTGGCTAAGGCCGGCCAGCCTCATGGTCAGCGTTGGCGACATGAAGTACTTGAAAGCCAGGTCCAGGCTCTCCTTGTCAAAACACAGGGCGCTGTCCAAAGGCTCCTTCACTGTGCTCCACATGAGGTCAGCCATGTTCCGGGCCGCACTTTGCCGCAATTCTTGGTCTGACAGCTTGCACAGGTACCTGGGCAGATCAAGTGGGAGTCCAGAGGCGGTGAGATAACACAAATAACTAATTTTCAAAACAAAAAACTAAAGATACTCAGCACAGTAATGGACCCCCTAAGAAGGTATTAGTGTTACGCTCTTCCTATTACAATACATAGGGAATAGAACCCTAAACCCTGCTGGTATTCATTCAAAAGTAAAGTCAGTTTTTGTAAGCTATTTGTAAATTCACCAAATTCTCCTTGCATTTTGCTAGCTTACCATTCTGTCTGTGTTGAAACTATTATCAGATACATCTACACAGCCCTGACTCCGTAAATATGAACATAAACAAAGTGGTGTACACCGCGCACATCAACAAAGCCGTAGTACCATGTTTTCCTTTAGAATGCATTTTGACAACGCGCGAAGGGATATTGTTATCAAGCGTCCTTGAAAATGACTAATCCTGCTGCTTTTAGCCAGCCTGACTCAAGACGGCTGGAAAAAACTTTTTTTGGGGTACATTTCCAAACCTAAATATATTAATACTATTTAATGCATTTTACCCACAGGATTGTATTAAACTGAGAAAGTGCCTTCAAGTGATGCGGTGTAATTTATTCCTTAAAAAACGATAATATATTATAATGTACTATTTTAATTTATATAACTTGTTTTACAATAACTTTTGAACACAGATGCTGCAAATGTATGACAACAGTGCAACAGGCAGCCGAGTAGTAGACGATTAGAAGGTCAAAATGTCACTCCCAACAGTCCTCAGTACTACTTAAACACATATGAAGGCCGCTTAGGTCAACCCAAAGGCCCGTATGTTTAAGATGGGATCAAAGCCAACAAAGAATGCAGCAGAGCTCAACATCAAACAGGCTCAGGCTGCGTCACGCTCTAGCCTGCTAGCTGCCTAACTCCTGAGATCACATGAGGAGAGGACTGCTAGAGCTCTGGTGGCTGTTTCCATAGTGACAGAAGCTCTTCCTAGAAACAGACGTGAGGCAGATAGGTTGGTGGGAGAGAGAGAGAGCTCCCTGCTAGTCAAGAAAATCAAGACATCTGGGATGAGTTCAATTTGCGATACCAAACCTAACTCAAATGAGATTAAAGTATAATAATGTATTAGATAACTAAATATAGATTACTGTGTCATTAGGAGCACTAATGTAAAAACACATTCACAGTAAAATAGATGTTTGGATAACATTCCTCCAGTTCATGCTACTGCAGTACGGACATTCCAGCTTCGGCTGGTTACAGTATTAACGCGATATATAAATTCACATCCAGGGGAATACATTAGCTTTAATAATGCTGAATGTGGAGTGAACTCACCGTATAACGTAAGTGCGGAAGGGTATTATATGCTGCATAACTGCAGGAATGTGCAACCATATTCGAATCTGTGGGCAGAGGGGGGGTGGGGAAGTAGAATTAAATAGAAAAAACAATCCAGCCACAATTACGGCTACAAAAGCAGTAGGCAAGTCTGGTTTTTTAGGGCTTTACAGCAATGATTTAATAGCACACGTTTGTCAAGATTCAAGCATGACCAAGAGACACAATAAGAAAGAGCAAAAATAAAAAGCGTTATGTTATTGTATATTTTAGTAAAGACATGTTACTAGTTCAAGTTTGTGTCACAGCCTCAGATGACTAGAAGGCTGGCCAGCCCTTACAAGGCAGGAGGCAAGACTCACGTTGGAAACGATGGTGATGAAAGCATGGGCGATAAGGAACGGGAGGGTCTCGGGGGTCCCAGACTCAAAGCACTCCTTCATCAGGGACAGGCCGTGCTTCCCGCAGAACAGGCACACATAACGCAACAAGTGCAGTGGCACTTCCACGTCCTGGCAAATGGGAGAAGAGGAGAACACACTGATGTCAGAGGACGGTTCCAACAAAATAATCTTTAAAGGGTTTATATATGATTTTCTGCCACTAGATGTAAAACTAGAGCACTAGCAAGTGAGTGTGATTTCACTTTTCTTGTTTGTATGAAGGCTAACAGGTGAACTTTTTTTTCCTTTTTTATTTCTA
The DNA here is from genome assembly GCA_026546735.1 of Forbesichthys agassizii. Lineage (NCBI taxonomy): Eukaryota > Metazoa > Chordata > Actinopteri > Percopsiformes > Amblyopsidae > Forbesichthys > Forbesichthys agassizii. Next base: position 425,260 of record JAODLL010000001.1, on the reverse strand, counting down.
AAATATAGTTTCAAAGATTTCATAGACTTGGCAAATGGATTTGGATTTGTAAGTACTTCGTTGTGGCTGTTCTTATCAGTTTTTTCTGAGGCTTACATTGTTCATATCGATATCGGAATTATACCGTATTGACCGAAATTTATAATATATTGCCATATACATATTGGCCATATTGTCCAGCCTTACTAGTAAGTTGTCAAAAGTAGTCTACGTCAGTGTGAATGCAAAGGGCTCTGTAAGATCAGGTCAATACTAATGTACTAATGCCAGAAATGGGACTGCATTTAACATAATGTGCATGTCGACTGAAAAGGTTTTTAATAAATGTCATGTTTTAACTTGTCTCAAATGGTTTCAAAGAGTGCAGAAGAAAGAAAACAAGCATACACAAGGATGTGGTAGACATTGGTTCATATTCCCAGAATCAAAGCAAATAAAAGGTTGCTAGAATAAAAAATAAACATTTAGCCTTTTGTGCTGTCAGTGATCGTTTGATTTAAACTCAATGGCCTGTGACAGCCAATACTTATTTTTCTTGGCCGTCATATTAAACTGGTTACGTCACAGCAATAAAACAGCAGCAAGGAGTGCAAATCTTAAATCCACAGTGCCTGAGGAAAACACTAACATTACATGTCATAACAAACAAAGATAGAAGACAGGAAGACATAAAAAGCTTCTCTGTTTTCTAGGGGTGTAGTCTCAGCCTCTTCCGTCCTAAACGATTATCCGGAAGTGAGGTAGTCTATTTTCATTTGCCGTCACTCACGAAGTCTGCATCTTAAGTGCTAGTGCAGTACTTTATTTACCAATTTAAGTTTTACTAGTTTTAGTTGTAGCCAGTAGGAGTCGTGTTGGGAAGTTTCTCAACAAATTACTCTGTATACGTTTAATGTCCGTTTACCATTTAACGTTAATTTAATTGAGTTAGGTAGTTTGTCAAAATACCTCTCCTGTGAAGTAGACGGATCGTGACGCATATAGAAAGAGAACACGCCATACGTTCTCAGCGCTCCATAGAGCGTAACGGTGCTGCCTACTTTTTGGGGCTCTGGTGCTGGAAGTAACTTTCCCATTCATTCTCCCCATTGACGTAAAACCCTTCTATAAAGTTTTAAGACTGGAACCAAGCCATCCAGCTACGAGAATGTTCGTGACCATAAATAATTTGATTCGGAGCAAAACCATATTTAATCAAAATGGAAAAAATGCAAAGGTATAAGACTGTGTACACAACATATTATAATAGTGAAGGAACTGTGCATCTCAGAATCCATTGTGAATCTTAGAAAATGCATATTCTTCCTTGGTTCTTTTTAATTAGTTATCATATTGTGTATATTATACCATTATAATAGTATAATACAATAGTTTTCATATTATTTATACTTTTAAAATAAAAAATCGTACTTTTCAGCGATAGCAATATCAAAGTCTACTCTCTATAATGTCTCTTACAATACTCACTAGCCAACATGACTATGCAGGGTTTAAAACTTTTCCATGGTAGCACCAAACTTCTGAGTTCCGAACAACTCCGAAGTGCCAAATAAAGCTTGCAAGATGGTTTCACGAAGAAAGCCAGCTCCACCAATCAGAGATGTCGCTGTTACACTTTAGGATTGTGGGTACTTTAGTAGTTATCTGTGACATTGCAAATAAATAATGTTTATCTTAAAACAAGGTTGATATCATACGGACTTGCGGCTTCTACCAGAGCATATACCATCGAATCACAACCTTGTAGCTGTTGGGCTTGGTTCCAAGTTTAAACACTTTATATAAAGTATTTTATGAAAAGTCAATGGAGAAAATGAATGGCAATTTTACTTCTGGAACCATACTGTTACACTCATTGTGTTAAGATAACAATTTCTGACAAAAAAATGAAACCAAAGCTGTTGTGTGACAGGATGCACTATCCACAGGGCAAAGAACCCAAAACTAAGTGTTTATAACCTGTCAAACCAAAAAAAGGAGTGGAGAAGGAGAAAAGGAGTCCAAACTGGATACAAGCAATAGAGACACACGTCATATTGCATTGACAACTACGCCTAGTTAGACAAAAACAGTATTCCAAAAGATTTACCTGAAAAAGTATGTTTTTTTTTCACCATATTATTATTTTGGCACGTTATGTAGTACCAGTCACCACATGTAGGCATATTGAGTATTAGGATCCCCCAGTTTATATATTTTTCCTGAAAATGCCTCACGTCTTGTTGCCTGTATGTGCTTCTCTCTCCTCAAAACCTTGATTTTTCAGTTAGACATGTTATGCAAACTTCGTTCTAGGTTCTTTACCTTGTGGGTAGTGAATCCTGTCAGACAAAAGCTTTTAGGTAGGTTTACATTTTTTGGTAGAAGTCAGAAATGACATTAGCTTAACGAATACAATGTCAATGGAGAGCTATGGAATGTTTTCCCCCCCGGCATGGACGGGACTTAAATGCGCTCTGTCTCTATAGCCAGCACTGTGTCCCAGACTTTGCGAAAGTAAAGGCTGGCTCTGCGAGACTATTTACCCAATCAGAATTCCTATACAAACCCTGAGGAATGTCCGGTATATGGTAGGACAATAATTTCTGCCTACATCACTGGTGGCTTCTTTAAGCCATTACATATGGAGTTGTCAAATATGTTAAGCTAGCCCCCCTGTATGATTCCATTTCTTTTTAAATAGAGCACAGCTGTTGGGCTCTGGGCTGTTTTGCATGCAGAGCTCTAATACAATGGAAATAGTTCCAAGATGGTATAAATCACAGATATGACAAGTGAGAAAGGAAGAATATAGTTATAGAATATAATATAGATATGATTAGAAATGGGAAGGAGGCATTTTATTCAGATAACTAAGTGTGGATGACAATTGGAATCCAGTTATATAGAATACACTTAAGATACATTTTAATTTCTTTCCCCTACCAGGAAAATTGATCAAATTACTTTCAGGTCCCTTCAAACTACACAATTTGGAAAAATGTACTTGTTTCGTATGATCCATTTGAAGAAAGTAATGTCACAAGCAAAACAATGCTCCCCACAATTCAGTTCTTTCCAGGTTCCAAACTTGACAACAAGTCAACTGTGAATGTAAATTTGGGCGTTGCTGAAAAATAATATGTGCGCACAGGCCAACTTCCCTGAACAAAAAGGCTGTGAGAGTAGAAGTCCTGAGTCACAGCGTGAAGAATGAATGCCTGTTCAGATGGTGAATGTTGATGCTGAATTAGAATAATAAAAAAAGACTTGCTTACGTTCATGTCGCAGAACGAGCCGAGGATATTGCTTTCATGAGCAGATATGTCCTGGGGGGAATAAAAGATTAAACAATTGAAGGGAGTTTGGAAAGAGAGGCTTCAGGAAGAGGTGGTAGATGAAGCCAGTGGTTCTCAAACTTAGTGAACCATGACATAGCATAACCAGCATATAAATAGAAAACACCTATGAACAGTGGTGTTCATAGGTGTTTTCTATTTTTATGATGGTTATAGCATGGTATTTGTTTTAAAATGTTTTTCCCCCTTAACTTAAACATGATACTTTTTTTATCTCACAACCCACAAAAGCATTCATTAGGCTATGACATGTCAATGAACAAGCTTTTATAGACTGATGTGGCAGGCAGGATACAGTGTTATTTTCTTAACTATAAAATAAATAAGTATCTACCTTCTAGTAACCGATGCAACTGAGGTTGAATGGATTACCTTCCCACTTAATTTAATCAATTTACTGAGTAGTGTATACAGTATAGGTACACTACTCTGCTGTCCAAAGGCTAACCGCAATAACTACATATCTGGTAAAATGTTAGTTCTTCATCTTATGACTTTTTTTAAAGAAAATACATATTATAATTGCAGAAACTACAAAACTAGCAATTTTTGAAGCCATTTTTAGTTAATTAGGCTTTGTAGAACTGCCTCAAAGGTTGGGTCACTTAGAAATGTACTTGTTTTTGAAAAAACCCTTTTTATGATTTTATTTATAAAATAAAACTTAATACATTGACACATGAACTAGGTGATTTTAATAGACAAAGAAAATGTTTCTTTCAAAAACAAGGATATTTGTTACCCCAAACTTTTGAACAGTGTAGGGCTATACTCTAATCTAAAGTATGTCAGAACTTGGATTTTATGGTTCATCAATTGCAAGGCACAATAAATACATTATAAAAGCAGCACATCCAAACAAACCTTTTTACATACTGTACATTTGGCAGGTATTTAAGCGTAACCCTAGAATCTATCTATACAGTGATGAAAGGTTTATATGGTTGAGCTGACATTATGGACTGGATCAGTACAAGCACATAGTAATTGTCTTTATGGAGAAGGGTCACCACCAATAGTGTTAGTTTGGCAGCCCGATTCAGGCGTTACCTTACCTCTATGGTGGCATGTGTGTTGTGTTTGTAGGCCGTGTAGAGGGGGAACTGGATCTGAAAGATTTTAGCAGCGCACAACAGCAGCTTCTCCCTATCTTCTGTGCTCCAGGAAACTAAAGGGTCCTGGTTATCCATGCCAGCGCTACTGCTGCTAGCCACAGCTTCTCCACACGCCGAGTCATTCCCATTGTCCCCTGGGTCAACGGCTGCCTGGGCTTGATTCGACGGGGCCTCCCCCTGCCCCTGACCCTTGTTGTGGTTGAGGTCAGGGGGGTCCTCCTCCGCAGAGTCTCTCTCCACGTTCACGGGCTCGTCCTCGCCGGGCGAGGGCGGCTGGGGAAGCGAGCCTACGGCGGCCTCGTTCCACTCCGATCCGGCCCCGTCCGTCTCCGACACCCCCCTGGTGTGAGAGCGGCCATGGGTGGTGCAGAGGCGGTCTCTCAGGCTGCTGATCTGGGTGATCACCAAGTTGATGAGAGCATACACCAGCTGGTTGAAGACTTCCAGGTGCTTGTATTCCTTAAAGCAGCAGAGACATTGCCTGCAAACAAGAGGACATTTCACTTAGCAACAGAGTCTTTAAGTACGCATCAGAACTCCACCTGCATGGAATTGGACTTGACTAGCAGTCAACAGACATGTCAAACAAACAAGCAGAAACTCCATCTGATGATTTGGTATTGGGTGTCTGGTGTACTGACCAACACAGGTGCCCATGGGTACACCAAAACCGGCAATACGAGGAAGGTTGCCGTGACATCGTATACGAATGACAAAATGCAGTAACTAGGCGACTAAATTAGAATAATCAGATTTGTGATGAATAGAAAGAGGTTTGACTTGAGACAATGTAATGTTGTACATCTAAAGATTTGCCAATGTAGCGGAAAATATTAACTGCTGAGTAAGCACCTTTTTTGTTAATGCCCGAGGGTTATATTGTTTAAGGCTCCTTTGTCAAGAACAAAACATTTCTGGACTGGCCACATTACCATTCATAGCAGTGACAAAAACATGTAAAAACAAAGTTGTTGAACCTATTTGTGCCTGGACCACCTCTAAAGAGCAACCAATGTCTTGTTTTTCCAAGTTACTATTCATATAACCTAAGGTTTCAAAGCATACAGCATAGTTGATGGTATCGTTGTACCTTGCTAAATGGCTCCATCACATTAATAACAGACTCAGTATGTTGCTGTACCGTTGTGTTAAGCAGAAATCAGGCTACACACATGCGTATCTTGTCTAACCCCACAGCATTCAGAGTCTAAGCCCTGTGGATGTGTGTTGAGTGACGACAAAGAAACCAGTGACCAGCCAACTCACTGACCTCTGTGTCCATGAGCTGATGTAGGTCAACACTCGGAGGGCATGCTCCTTCTTCAGCTGGAAGCCTCCTTCGCTGCTGTCTGCATCTGAAACTAGTCACATGGCTCCTCATCACAAACTAGTCAGCATCGTGATGGAGCATTTTACTATTAACAGAAGATACAAGACTAGAATGGAATAAAGGGGTACATTTATACAACAAAGTTGTTAGTAGTATTTGTCAGTACTACAGATCCTTGCTAGCAGACCTCATTTGACTTGAAAACTAATTCCAATCAGTTACAAACACAACTAAATGTATACTAGGCCTAATGTTATGTTAGCATTCATTCATGTAAATATATCTAGTTGTGTATTGCTCATCACAAAACATGAATTATCTGGAACATGCATCAGAGAGCAGGAGTCCTGATAATCAGATGTAAACAGTGATAGCCTTATCCAAACACAAACTTCAGTGCTGGATGGCCCAGTGGTCTGGGTGTTCGGCTCCCCAGTTCGAACCCCAGTTTTGACCTACCTGTAAGCATCCTTGAGCAAGATGCCTAACCCCGTAACCCCTAACCACTCCTGGTAGTTGATTGCACCTTGCATGGCAGCAATCACCGTCGGTGTATGAATGTGTGTGAATGGGTGAATGTGAGGCAAAATACTGTAAAGCGCTTTGGGTAAAAGAGCTATATAAATGCAGTTAATTTACCATTTACTTCAATCTCTAGTGGCTTTACTGCAGTATTGAATGGATTATTTTAACTCTCAAGTTTATTACTTATTTACATCAATATGAGATGTTGTTTGGCATGAAGTAACTCCATTGTTCACAACCGATATAAACCATTGATTCCCATCGTTTGTCTAGAACCACGTTTTAATGCGTCTAGTACAATGCTGTGTAAAAGCTAATTGATTCTGACCTGAAGGTGTGTTTGTGATGGTCTCGCTAAGTGTAAACTAGGTGGAACAGAGGATCATTGCAGAACACTGTTAGAGTAGACATGGCTTCAACAACAAGGCACCCCCAGACACCCATGCTTCAGTGGGAACCACACAAGCAGAGGAAGCCTGTTCAGCGTATCTTTGTCTCACAAAGACACGGCAGATGAAACCAAACATGTCAAATATGAACTCAGACCAAAGCACATCATCCACCATTGTCCATTGTTTTATGGCCGGAGCCAGCCAGTCTCCTCTGAACAGTTGAGGTTGAGATGTACTGTTCCTTGAACTCTGTATAAAGTATACTCCGTTTTTGGGCTGGATTCTGAAGTGCACTTAATTGGCTGTAACCCCACTAAACATTGGGTCATCCTTTGTCGTGGCTTACGGTCAGTTTTATCATAGTGCTTGTTGATGTTTGTAGAAACTGCACTGTCAAAGTATAGGTTAAGGACTGAGTGATGTTGATGGCAATGATGTCCTGTCATTTTTCTTTACTTAGTGGAGGTAATATATCCTCACCCTGACTTTGCAAGCTTTGGTATAACTTCACAGCGAGAATCTAAAACCTAAAAAACATTGCGAATGTGTCCGCGTAGCAACTGAACTTACCAATCAGCATTGTATTGATAGCTATGCAGGCGCGTCTTAGGTGTGGCCAACAGCGATAACAACCAGATGGATCATCCAATCAAAATCAAGTATTTTTGAAAGTGCCTGCCCTATTCAAACAGTTTGATGGACATCTCCCCAGATCGACTTGTGACTAAACTAACGGTATGTCAGGTTAGAGAGCAAATATAAACTGCCATAACATTAATTGCTTGCTGCAGTACAGACAACATAATGGTATTTTAACAGGACTATTTACTAGGGCTGTGAAAATAACGCATACATTTTGATTAATTAAATTAAAACTCAAATAAAAATATAAATGCTGGTTAAACACACTGATATCTCCACCCTTTTTAGTTAATTTTGCTAACTGTTGAGCAGAAATCACAGCGCATTGCGCGAAACTGGGAAACAAACGTCAGAGGATGAAGATGATATTGGGCAATTCCAGCGTTATGCGAGTTTCTTAGGAAAAAGGAAAAAAAAAGATTATTTTATTATAATCATTGATTTTCCAAAAAATTGGCATCAGCAATTAAAGGTATAGTCAGCTATTGCATGCTAATACACTGTCAAATTCACCAATGCCAAATATCTCCTTGTATTTCACTATCTTACCGCTCTGTGCGTGTTGTAAAAATTAAACTACACAGCCGTGGCTTCGTAAATATGAAACAAACTTCTTTGCTTCACAATGTGTTTCAATGTGTGAGGTGTTGCTGCAGAGTGATATTGTTGTGATTTGAGCTCAAAGTTAGCATGCATGCTGACACATTTGACAGTTTGAGGTCTCAGTTCAATGTGACAATACCACATATGTAGAACAGCATCATATGCCCAGGTTTACTCTTGACAGATTACATTTATTTTTCACTGTTTATTTAAATCCAAAGAGCCAGTGCTCACCCCATTACCTTTTCCATGTAGTTTACTGACATGAGGCTACTGATTCTTACTACTTTGACTTAGACACAGCAGTGCAACAAGGTTACTTTGAACCACAAGCCCTTTTTAATTTTCCAGCATTTAGAGTGTTAATATTGCACATTAATTCAGCCTCGCCATTCAGACTTAAGGATATGGGAGATTTAATGTTAATTGTTGTTCACCTCGACATTGGCTTGTCAGTAACATGGTCACACACAGCCCCGGAATCATGTGTATAGGGACAGGAGTGACGTTTTGATAACCAGCCATATGTAACTGCAAGCACATTATTTAATGAATGAAGGTCAAGTTATACTACAGCACAAAATCACAGTCCTTGCCCGCTAACCAGCCATGTCCACAAGCACGTATTAGGCTACTTCATGTATGGGTTATGAAATCGCAGCTGTCCTTGCCTGGTACTGTAAAGGAGGATTGTGAGGCAGATGTGAAATAAGCACATCACAAATATTGCATTAAGGCCTCAAGGAACTGTCTCACTGTGTACATGTAGAAAAGGGGAATCATTTGTCCCCTTTATAGAATACATAGATATTTGAATGTGCTTAGGCTAGCTAACAAAAACAATTGTGAAATAGACAGCCTATTATTTTATATTCTAGTCTACATGCATTTTAAATGAATCACTACATTTGTAATCGCTAAATCTGAGGCCATGGTTCTCAGCAGGAAACCAATGGAGTGCTTCCTCCGGGTAGGGAAGGGGTCCTTACCACAAATGAAGGAGTTCATGTACCTCGAAGTCTTGTTCACGAGTGAGGGGACATTGGAGCGGGAGATCGGCCAGAGAGTCAGAGCAGCGGGAACGATATTACTATCATTTTACCGCACTGGTATTGTATTCACAATTTAAAAGGTAAATAGGAGGTTTAAAAGTGTGTTTTCTGGTTTATCACAGTCATCACAGTCCTGGGAGTTCCCATCCCAGCTTGTTTGTGACAAGCTGTGTTTGTGTGAGTGACAAGGCACTAATCCTAGAGTGTGAAACTGAAAACAACAGTCCAAAAGCCCCTGAAGTGCTTATTTTGAAATCACACACCAAACAAGATGATATGGACATTCAGGGCCCCGGAGACACTAACAAGACCAAGGTGTGCATGTTTAACCTAAACTTTTAGATTACCAATGACAGACACTCAATATAATACCGTACAAAGGCCAAGTCAGCTGTGCCTTGATGACATGCATGCAACCCCAGAATGACCTTATTTATTTTAGAAAAAGAAAAACATAAGCTAAGGAGAAGCAGAACCCTGTGACCATCTCAAGGTCATAATGTCATACATGTGTGTGTTTTTTATAGAGCAGTCCAAATGTTCATGAGACCCCTGGTTATTGTCTGTGTGGCCTGTCTGACTGTAATAGTTTAATTATGACTGTATCTTACTATTCATATTTCAAACTGTATTATAGGCAACACTTCATTCTTAAATCCTACAACAATGGAATGCACATGTTCTAGGAATTTAACTGATGCTCAACGTTGTAGACTAGATGATAACGTTTCACCAGTTATTTCTATTGTCCAGGCTGACTCAACTTTCACTTTTGTTATTTTTTTTACTTCAGTTTTTAAATAATTCAGAAAGTACTGGACAATATAAACAAAGAATACAAGTTAGAAGTGGACAAAGCTAAAGCAATTGATACATAAAATAAAACATTTAAAAAACAAAAGATATTTGAAAAATCTAAATAATTACAACAGAATGAATGACAGCATATTAAGACATAGGGTAAACATAATGAGAGCTCTCCATTTTAATGTTTGGGCCTACTAAGACCTAGGCCTAATCCTGAATACTGATCCCCACCCAAAACATGCAGGCATTTGGGAAGACAATCAACACTATTGTATTCAGTTCAGTATGAAGTGCATCACCATCAGAGTCCTAGACATGTAGGCCTACTTGTCTTTGTTGCAATGGGCAAGCTCTTAAGTTCACAACACAATGGAGAAGAGAAAATAGACTCAGAGGAGTACACTTCCATTTGTAGTGGAACCACACACTATAATGCTACAACATGCCAAGAAAGAGTTCAATCTACGTTCCTGTGACTATTTCAGTGCGATCGTGTCAAATTACATTTGGTTAACACACTGCCCTTTTCACACACTGCTACAGCAAATTAAAGGGTCATCAACCCAAGGCACTTTGCTAGTGCCACTTTCCTTAAAACTAGCCCACCATCAACAATGTAGGACTATATGGAATGTTAAACACATGGGAAAAAAAGGCTAAAGCAATGTTCTGACTTTGAATAATAAGAATACATCAATAGCAATTACCATCTATCTTAATTTAAATAATCTTACAGTATTACATATGACAAGTAGCTCAATTGATAAAAAGTTTAATACAATGGATGTAAAAAACAGATAGTCAGCTAATTAAATACAAGTAAAGCACAACACTGGTTGTTCCTACTTCCTGCGAAGACAAAAATATAGGCTACTTGGGAAATATGTTTTACAATCACATGCAGTGAAGTTGATAAGCCAATGTTTTGTTATAATATGGTTACATGTGAATTTCTCCAGTTCAATGAGATGAGATTGGTTTAAGGGCACATCAGACAAGCTCATCACACACAAAAATAAACCTATCAACAGGAAAACGTTCTAAACACTGAATCTGTGCAGCGAATGCGTTAATACAATAAGAATTTGCCTACATAATTGCACAAAAGAAATAGCGTGAATATCTCTTGCAAATAATCGGATGACTGCAGGCCTAGTCAAAAAGATTGCACGAACATTTAAAGTGCAGATGTTCGTGCTATTTAACTGAACTCTGTAGGTCAGAGTAGCAAGGTTGACTGTGTTAACACTACAGTACCGCTACTGGTACCAACGATCATATTTAAACGTTGTACATGCCTAAATCGTACTATGCATCATGCTATGAAAATATGCGCCTCGTTGCATGCATCAGTTTTGGGGCTAATTGAGCTGCCGCTGGCCTTAAATAGCATTAGCGGACAACCAGTCTAAAATAGGATAAATTTACATGATCCTCGTGATTGCCGTCGTCGCCACAATAAACTCACCCACGATCATATTATATAATCGTCAAAGAGAATTTTAAGAGTAAACGCGCTCGTCCACAAAACAATGGGTGGTCAGTGGCCAGCTCGTGCACAGGCTGACCTGACAAACACATCAAACAAAGTCAGCCTTGTCGTGAGCTAACTAGCTAGCTAACTTAACAAGTAGGCTACATGCAAGACACAGATTCACCCTTACTATTATGATCGTTCATCTAACTTTACAACACCGTAGCTTACAATGAAGAACACAAAGGTCAACGTACATAATGTTTAATAAAAACAAGAGTACTGTACACCAACAAAACGTATGTCCCTGCATGCAATAACTGACAGACAGGCCCAAATAAACTGACAGTTTGGAAGACATTTGTGTTGCCATTTAGCCAAGCCCGTGACACGAATGCAGACTACATACATATTCACCTCTTTTGTGTTTGCAAATCAACGACAATGAGGTAAGTTAACCAGTCTGTATACCAAGACCATACAAAGTTATATATAGCTAGCCAGCTAAACTGGCTAGCTGGGATATATAGCTAGGGTGGCTAACATCCAGTAGCTAACAGAGTTGGATGTTCTGATTACAATAAGATGTTTGCTTACTTACTTTCATTTAAAACCTCCACCAGCTCGGCGCAGTTTTCACACATTGTTCGTGAAAAATCAAAAGCCGAGTGCACCTAGTCAAACCATGGCACTGGGCTGTTGACTGTCACAATTGGCTGGCAGCTGGTTGTTTTTGGAGAAAAGGCCCAATGGAATGATTCGTGACCGTTATTCCACAAAATATGTCCACGGGATACCACAGATGCAAAAGTAAGCTGCATCCAAACGGAGTTGATATGCACAAATGTAAGAGGCACTAAAAGATGGAATCGAGTCCGTCTCTAATCTGAGCGTTACTCGAGAGTAGATACGGCAGCCATATTGGGGAAAAAGGGAGGGGGCTGCCTCGGGAAGGACACTCTGGATACAACCACCTGACTGGCGAAGGTAGCCGAATGCGATTTGGTGTTCAAACGAGTTATTTGCGCCACACCAACATTGTATTCATAACATGTTACACTATAGACATTGGTTATAGGCAAACAGATAAAATACACACGGGTGAGAAGACCGAAACGTAAATTCAGCTAACTTCGCTTGTCATCTGGTTTCATCCACTTTCATATCCTTTGTAGTTCTATAGTTATGTGAGTTCAGGCCATATGAGGTCGAGAACCGATAACAGCATGGCTACGTTTGGCTCTGTCACATCGTGGTAACTCTACGAACAAGGCTTTATTACGTTTGTTTAACAGACTCAAATTGGCATGTGCCAGTCTTTACATGTTATGTACTCCCAACCACATTTGAGATCAAAATGTGAAGCATAATGTATATCTTACATTATTATTTCCAGTAACAAGGTGGGCTATGAAAAAAAGGAACATATAGGGACATACACATATTTACTGGTACACACAAATATAACAGCAGTAATCTATTTGTAGATCAAATAATCATTAGGGATTAAGGCGTTATGTATAAATCAAGACATGGCTTTGGCTTGCATTAGTAACAGAGGGGAGCACAGGTGAAATATCAGTAAGAGCAGTGTACAGTATTTAAATGCATGACGTTTTATGAATTCCTTAAGCACTTGTCATACTACTACAGTCAGTACATAGTCTACTATTGTCATCTCCCTGCCTTGGGCAGCCATGTGGTTGTTCCTGACATATCTCTGAAGGACCAGTGCACATGTTGTTTAGAAAGCAGGTTGCCATTGTGATCATCAAGCAGCGTCAGTCCGGGTATTGTGCAGATAACGAAGACGCCTCCACTTGCACTCCATCCTCCAGAAGGCTTGATCAATGACCGCCCTGCCACGACTGACCTGGGAGTTCAGCAACTGCTCTACTTTAGTAAGAGCCCTGTGCTTACAGTGAGGAGCGATGACAAACGGGAAGGCAGCTGTGCAGTGTACTCGCCCATCTTCTCCTGCCATGTTGTGTGGAAGTTGGAGGTCCTCAACATCCATGGCAGCACGGACACTGCCAGGCGGCCCCTCTTGTCTACAATCCCCTGGAGTAGGGTGGAGTAGAAGGACTTCCTGTTCATGTAGTCCCCTCGTATGGGTGGCCTCTGCACTTTTATGTGACACCCATCAATTGCACCGATGACACAACTGAGGCCACAGAGACAGTGGAATTGAGCAGGAGACGGTACTTTCTCACAGGCATTTGGCCAGGAGATGAAGGTTGGTCCAATTGTCCAAATTATGTTGAGCACGTCTATGATCCTGTGTGCTGATGACTCCGACATGTCAAACTTGTCTGATATCTCCCTAAAGCTGTTTTGATTGACCATGTACCACCAGAACATCAGTACATTCTTGGTCTCATGGTGGTAGTGGTAGACCTTCACTGTTACTTTTTAAAGCCCTTCTTCTCCTGCAGCTTCATCAGCAGATATTCAAACTGTTGCTTGGTGATCTGGAAATGGCGTGCTAAAGAGTCATCCTGCTCAGCATGACTTTTGCGTACTCAGTTTCGTGGTTTATGGGGAGTCGCCGTGTTGAAAACAACATAGTGGATTGCAGTATCCTAAATCAGAGTAGTTTAATTCTCTTTTAAACGTTATAGCACGTGTATTAAAACCTACGTTGTACATCTTTTATGGTAGGCTAATATTATGCAATATTGTATCAGATATCACTGATCGAGCCTGGCTGTAACATTAAAACGCAGTTCAAACTTTTTTCAGGTTATTTCATTATGTAACAAAAGCAATTATACCTTCTGTGCCTTTTTTTTTATTTCTTTGAGGTGTACCTCGTTTGTTCTGTAGCGCTCTGTATTGAGTTAGCACAACAAAGGCTTTCTTGAGGGCGTCCATCTTGGTTCCCTGTAGTCTCTCCATTTCCTCGGTCAAAACTACAAAGACCATGCTGATTTTGCAACACTTCGCTATACAGTCAGGAAATCAACCTGGCTTCTTCAAGAGCATACTACCGACTTAAAATTGGTGTTGCTTTACACCAACATATGTAAATGAGTAAATCATTCAGATTATCAAATTGAGTAAACATGGCCACGTACTAATATATGCACACAAAAAAAACTACACAGCCACACTATTGTACACATATTTATATCTCAACCTGTCAGAAGCTTGGAAAAAGTTGTTTACATGTTTTTGGAAATTTTAAATTTTGTTGCAACTTTCTCAAGTTAACATATGCACATCAGCCAAGTATAACAAAAATATGTTACCCTTTGTTACCTATTAAGGCAACACTGGCAAAATGTAGATGTGTACAGCACAATATGATTTTGCTTTTGAAACTAGATAAGCAGCAGTCACACAGCAGGTTTAGTGAAAATAGCCAGCTTTATGATACTACTGTACTAGGATAACTTTGCAAAAAGGATGTATGAACATTAGCCTTCCTTTACCATATAGCAACACATTCATTTGACAGGTCAATCTAACATAGGCAGTAGGACATCTCTATCAATTCCACCTCAAGAGTGCTCATAGGCCACATGAGTACTTTTAGAGACCAAAGCACTGTAAAGTAAGCAATTACATGTGCTTCCAACATATACTATATTACATATTAACAAATAAAATAAAAGGGTTTGCGCTTCTGCGGGTAAGTATAGGCAATTCAAATTCATCTTTAATTGCTTCCATTTACTGCACATGTAAAGTAGTATGAGCAAACATATGGCCTGAATTACGATAAAAAGAGAATGTGTTACATAACTGTTTCGTATAAAATGCATCAATATGCACAAAAAACAAATAGCGCCACGATACTAATTTACATATTGGCAACGATTTGGTCGACATACAACCAAGTGCTCACAGTCCTCCAATAAGTCACACACGCTCACACACGGGGAAGGGGTGGGGAAAAAAATAGTTTGTGAGCATCTCCCAGCCATGTCCCTCTTTACAAGTGTACATATTGGTCGCTGCTGGGCCTTCAGTCGCACATCTCCTCGGGCAGCTCGTGGGGGTTAAGAATGCCAGGCACAGACATCTGGATCTTGTGTTTCTCCTCCTGCGCTTGGCGAAGAGCCGCCTCCCTCTCCTCCAGGAACAGGTCTGTGGTGTCCTCGCCAGCAAATTCCTGTGGACCACAGCAGGGACAGGTCAGGGCACAGGGACTAGTACTAGAAAGCCGTTTCTTATGCTGCGTTCACACAAACAAGCCTAAACTTAGGCCAACTCTTAAAGTGTAACTGCACTCTAAAATATGTTTTTGGAGCAGTAATCGAAGTTAATAGGATTGATCTGTGATGAGCCACATCAGTGCTGGTGTTAATATTGACACCAACATTCTCTTTTATAAAAATCTGCATTTTATGGGTTGAAAACAGAACTACACGTCATATTAGGGCTGAACGGTTAACCGAAAAGTAATTGAAACCGAAAAGCCAAACATCTAACAGACGTAATTTTCCTATTTGTTTAAAAATCCTGTTCAATCAAGTGCGAATTAAATAGGACACGTGTTTGTCGGGACCCGCGGACACTAGTGACAATAAATGAACAGCATCTGAGAAAACGCTGCTGTTACTACTCTAACCACCATTAGAATCAACCACGACAAACGTAAATTCAAACTACACTTCACGTCCATGGCTTGTAAAACAAAAGCTCAGGTGGTGTCACATAATGTCTCAATGCGTGACAGACAACTTAATGAACTTATTATATAGCAAGGTGGGCTTACTAACACTTGCTGTTAATATATCTGCTTATCCTAAAGTATTTTACAGCTTTCCAGATAGCTCCTTCGTCCTTCCAAGTTCGAAGCAAATAGAAAACTTTAGCGGAGCTGTTTCCCTTCGTGGTAACTATAGCAGCGATGACAAGGAAACTTTTTCCAGGAGACAGTCCTATGGAAATACAATGTCTGGAATAATGGTTCTAAAATATCACAGTAGACAAAAATGTCTACAATTAGTAGGTGGAGTAGATAAAAATAAATTCCAAATGCATATGTGAATGATAAACATAGCTACAGGATAATACAGCAGGGTAAGTCAACTTTTGCCTGTCAATATATTTACTTTAAGATAAACTCCATGCAGCTTTAATTATTTAATGTTTTAGCCCATTGCGTGATTGAGGTACAATGTTCAATTCATCATGATATTGATTTTAGGTAAAATCGTGCAACCCTACGTCGTATCTGGTTCTTATCGGTGTACTTGGTACACTCACATCATGAAATTCAAATGTTAATGTTAATGGGGCTCCCCCTCTCAGCCCCTCCCCTCACTCAGCTCCTTGACACATGTTTCAATGTTGTAGTGGGTGGAGTCAGACTCAGCGCTGGGGTGCAGTTACACTTTAGTGAGTTATGCAGCTCAGCAATCGGTACAGAAACGGGAGTGAAGTGTATGCCTAGATTAAAAAAACAAGAAGAACTAGGCATGCCGGCCACGGGCATGAGCAAAGACTATAGGCCAATACCAGTATGGGTTTGGAAACTAGGCATGTGCGCTAGGGCTGGGCGATAAATCAAATTAGATTAATTCAAGTTTTAGTTTTATAACAATTTGAAAAATGCCTAAATCGCAAAATCCGAGACTAATGCTCAAAATTAACATCTGGAGTCGCGCAGACGGGCGGGGCTCCCCCCGTTCTTTATCACATGCTCCTCCGGTCGACACCCATCAGTTAGCGAAACCAACCTCAAAACGTTGATTGCCTATGGTTTGCACCTGTGTGGTCTTTTGGTTTCTGTCAAATCTATGTGGAAGGCGTGTGGCAGCATTTTTGGTACAAAAGCCCAGCCATCTGGTTTATTTAGCCAGAGTAGTTGCATACAGACTACTGCATTTTTTTTGTATCGTGTGTATTCTATGTGTAACTATATGTTGTGCTGCACATTTATGCTTTGTCTTGGCCAGGTCGCCGTTGCAAATGAGAATTTGTTCTCAGTCGGCCTATCTGGTTAAATAAAGGTTAAATAAAAAATAAAAAAACTGTAGCCTACATGTTTTTAAAATATGTCCAGAAAATCCCACTAGCGCATCTCGCTAATCAGCTAGCATTAGACATGATTAGCATTTCTTACACTTTTTTCTTTACACTTTAGTTTGTTTAATATCTGTTATGCAATTACGTGCATGATATAGGTTTGGGATTAACCACACATCTTGTGATATGTACTGTAGACATTTCCAATTAGATATTAGTTGCATTAAGCCTTGTATAGGCCATGTAACACTATGCTATTATCCTACTGAGACTGGCCTCTATCTTGAGTTGGTCCCCAGGTGCTGCACAGAGGCTTCCCACAGCACAAAACATTTTTAAATCATATCACAGTTGCGGAAAAAATTATCTCTGTATATATTGAATTATTGTCCAGCCCTAGTATTAATAAACAAGTAATATTTTGTCATGAATAAAATAAAAGATTAAAATCATTATCGTTCATCATACTATATATAATCAAGGTTAGACTTTTAGGACAAATCACCCAGCCCTACTGTGTGCGATTCGTCAGTTAAACGCTGCTACCATCGCTAGTCGGCACTATAAATACCAGTCGGCTAAACATATTTTGTTTTTTGAAGTAGAGGATCAGTCAGTATCTCCCTGCCTCAGAAACACACAAAACAATCTGTTGACGCTGCGAGTAGAGTTGGAAGCACCCGATTTCCATGCCTTCCTATTGACGAGGCGGCGGGGACAACGATCAAAGCGGCAAAAAAAACTTTGTTTCCACTAGATCCGCTCGCAGTAAACGACTGAGTGGAAATTTGCAGCGCAGCATCATGCATTATCAAATGAGAGAGCAGATACTTCTGTGTTTTGAATAGCTAGCGGTTGCTAATCAAACTAATCTAGATTCACAACATATCAGCTTTTGATTTAACCATACAGTACAAACTAACATTTACAGTTCAATATTGTTAAAAATACAACATTTGAAATTAATAAACTAGCTATGGAAGTATGGTAATTTAGACAGCCAATGTTAATTAAAACAGAATTAATAAATTTAGATTTTCATAATGCTCGTCTCTCCGTCCCGCTGCCTGTGAATAACGACTATACATAAATAAATAATCCTCGTCCTCAATACCCACTTTGATCTGCACGAGGAAGTCTCTGAGGTGCTCTTTGAAGGCAGCAATGTCCTGGTTCAGGCTGAACAAACCCGTAACAAACACCTTCACCTGGGCACTGGGCAATAAACATTCAATTGACTTTAATACAATGGGTTACAAATAATTATGATTAGATAGCATATAAAGAAAAGGAAAGAGCACACCTTCACAGAAAAAAAGGAAATACTGTTGATTATGGCTTTTTACATTTGAGTATAACAATTACCTAGTACACTGCTGTTTTTATATTATTTGTTAATTAGGGGAGTGGTCTCACAATTCAATTACGATTATCATGTCAACGATTCAATTTGATTACATAGCCATTTTTTAGGCAGACAGAAAATCAACTAGAAACGTCAGTAGGCTAGGCTATAATCAATTATGTCCGTCACTGCATCGATGCAGAATAGTCTACGTCTGCATGGCAATACATTGTTGAAACGAAAACACCCCTATTGTTAATAGACTTGAACACAAAGGCTAAGCAGTACATCTGCATTTGGTCATATTGCCCAACTCCTAGCTACAAGCCCACTTACTCTTGTAGATGTGGGAAAGCAGTTTTTAGCAGGTTGGCTACATATTCTTGAACGTAGACCTGGTTGCTAGCAGCGCTGGCAGGATTCAGCACTGTGGTGATCTTGCCCTCCTCCACCAAGTTGAACATGTAGGCCAGAATGGAAGCGTGCATTGTAAGACCTGAACACAGGAGAGACAGGTCTCATCAGTTAAAGAAAAACACAAACCGTTCCAGTGCATAAAAAAAAACACAAAAAAAACACACCATCCACATAAACATATAGTTCCCAACACAGACCTATGAAAGCCCCGTATGGTGGCTAGTGGGAGGGACTGGCAGCAGCATGTCAAGTGTTAAGCAGTGATCAGGTGTGTACCTGCGGTGTGCGAGGTGTCGGTGACCACAGAAAAGATGTGTTGCAGGATGTCACAGAAGTATGTCTGGTAGAAGCTCTGGGCAGCAGACTCCTCCTGAGCCACGTTCTGCAGCAGCGTGTACAGGATCTGCAGACCTACCAGACACAAGCACACCGTATTCATGACACACGTACTCTACCAGCTGAAGGGCATGCTTCTGTGCTCACTTGGGATGCTCATTTTGAATAATTCTGACCGATAACAGATTACAGATGTAACAGTTAGTTACATTTAGAGTGTCTATGCGGCCGGATGACAATCACAGCCGAGCATCAGTATAAAAGCACAAAATTACTCTTTTAGAACTGTAGCTGTATTTATTTTAGAAGTTAAAAGAAATGGGAAGAATATATGCTATGAGCTAAGAAACAAACATTTTCCTGTAGTCAGAAGCCTACATTAGCTTGTTACTTTGTTTGGGTCTGCCACAGGTAACGCAGACCATGCTACTTTGTACCATGTAGCCTACATGTTTTGTTGTACATTTCCGTTATTTGTTGAACCAGTGAAATTAATCTGGTAGTCAATACTATTCTATTACAATAACAGCTTGATTAAGCAGTAGGCTACATTGCTCCATTTACTGTCAAGTGTCTATAGCTGGGTGCTCAATTAAAATGTGCAGTAGGCTGCTGTAATCTGTAGTCTGTTGAGCAGTCTGTTAACAAAGACCCACAGGAGAGAATAGGCTACCCGCTCAGATGATGGTAGCAATGTGCCAAACTAGAGCAAACACGCTCCCAGTTGGCTTATTGTACTGTGCCGCAAACGGCAACATTTTTTAACAGTTTAACTGATTGAATATTAATCAATTCTGTTCTGTTCATTCTTATTGCTGGCTAAACAGCCATGAACATTCATAGTTCTCACATCATTTTCATCAGAGATGAGCACGGCCTCCCTCATATCTTTCAACTATTTATTTCTCAGAGTCATTGTTTTGATTAGAGCTCCAAGTTAGAAAGCATTCTAGAATAACCCTGCTTTTATATGAATTCTGTCACTAGATGTCACACTAGGCCATCTGCATTAGATTATATGGAGAAGACCGAACAAATGGTAAATTGACTGCATTTTTATAGCTCTTTTATCCAAAGCACTTAACAGTATTTTGCCTTACATTCACCCACACACACACACACACCGATTGCTGCCATGAAAGGTGCGATCAACTACCAGCAGTTAGAGGTTAAGCCCAAGGATGCTTACAGGAAGGTCAACACCGGGGTACGAACCCCTTCCAGTCTGGTTGTTGGCTGGGAGCCCAACACCCAGGCCACTAGACCATCCTGTCCCCTTGAGTAAGCACTAGAGCAGAGTTCGCATCAGTAAGTAAATCTGTGGTGCACGCTAAATCTTAGGATAGGCGCACAAGGTCTACATGCAAGGCCACGCCCCCATCTTCGTGTAACTGTGGCTTCATCAAGTATGAATAAAGCTTTACACACGTCTGCCCACTATGAAAACAAAGAACAGATACAATGCTGGAAACCCTTTGGATTCAAGTTTCCCCAGGTGTCCGTAGCATGACGTGGACATGAGCCAGTGGACATGAGCCAGGACTCACCTGTGTCTGCCACATTCCTCATAGTGTGCTTGAAGGCCCAGATGATGGAGTCCAGCACCAGTTTGAACTGGGCGGGGGGGATGGATAGGAAGGCTGGGAAACAGTTGGAGTTAACTGCCTGGAGGAGGTAGAAGAAGTGGGTCCTATGCTCCGGGTGTTCTTCAAAATCCTGTGGAGATGGGAATATGTAGACATTGATTACACAGGCAGCTATTTAAAAACATGCCACAATTAATTTAGTAACTTTATCGTTTCTATCTCATCCAAAGTGGTCTACCAATAATTCTTCAGATAGCTCAATTAGTTGTCCATCTGAACATAGCATAAGTCAATATTACAAATTAGGTGTCAAGAGGACGAGAGGGAAAAAAAAAAGTATTTGCTTATTTTGCATAAGACACATTTATATTAATTACACATTTACACAATAGTCAGTTTTCTCTTGTCACAAATCACTTTATCAAGGTTTATATTTACAGCATTTGGCAGACGCTTTTATCCAAAGCGACTTACATGTAGTACATTTGTCATGAGCTGGACAGGCCATACACCAGAAATTGTAAGCAACCAATATTCTATCAGAATATGTGCAATTGTTTAAGTACCACAGTCTGTTCTGCTATACTGCACCATCTAGGTTCAGACAGATACCTTGTTGATCATGTTCAGAGTGCACTCAAACACAGCATCAAAGATCTTGGGGATTTCAACAGTGATGTGGCCACCCAGCTTGTTGACGATGGTTGCCATGGTGCTGAGGACCTCAGGCTCCCTGGCTGCAGGGACATTCCTCTGGTAGTCAATGAGCACAGCCTCTAGCAGGGGAGGCACAAAATTCTCTCCAACCTAGTCCAACACACATACAAAACTTATTAAGATAGAGTTAAGACAAAGCCAATGCAGCTCATTTACAGATGCTAGCTGGGCGCAGGAAAGGCTTACCATCTGGGGGTCGTTGGAGCGACTGACCCAGCCGGATATCAACTTCAATGTCTCTCGCTTCACCGTCCTCATACTTCTGATGAGTGGCTGTTTGGTCACCATCTCTCCTGTTGGGACAAAGGCAATTAACCAAAGCAGGCCAAGTAGAGTGCCCTGGTAAGCCTATAGAGCCCTTTCACCAGACAAGCAAGTAGAGGCTATGAACACACCAAGCGAGAACCGGTGCTGAGAAGTGCCAGCATCTGCACTTCCTCAAATGTCCACTTGGTAGAATGGCTGCAAAAGGGAGTCAATCCCCATAAACTCCAATATTAGAATATCCACCTTCCATCCAAAGTCAAATAATGCAAAGATGGCAACACCAGAACCAGCAGTTTCAACTTCTAACAAGTTTGTCAGAAAAGCTCTGGGTGACGTCACAGAGGGTTTGTCCATTTATGTACACACACACACACACACACACACACACTGACCATTGGACTGGATGGCGGAGGAGATGTTCTCACTAAGACACTTGTAGACGTTGAGCATGTCCAGATAGATGCGGCCCAGCTGCACAACAAACGGGTGGCCTACGGCCTTGCAGGCTCGCACGTTGGTCTTCAGGATGCTGCCCAGCTGACGCACTGTCTCAGCGTCCTTCAGGATGTCCACGTTCTGCGGACACAGTCAACAGCGCTGGGTGAAGGCCTCGCCAGGGGATTGGGGGGGGGGGTGACTGATGTGTGCTAGGGAGGCTGGCTGTGTACCGTAGTGGCCTGCTGGATGATGCTGTCCCACACCTGGTTGGGCAGCAGCATGTATTTATCAATAAGGTGCTCTTGGACCGCCTGGTCCGTCTGGGCCCCGATCATGTAGCCCACCGCCTCATAGAACGTATGCACCTGTGGTGGACACACACACGGGAAAGGGGGGGTGTTACAGGCAGCACGACGCACAGGAGAGCGTCTCCTTAAAAAGCACATGGAGCACCTGGGACAGTTAATGGAGATGAACCGGGTTGGCAAGAAGCAGTGGCGTGTCAGGCCACCCCGCTGCCAACATGCCATGGCAGGGCCAACACACCTGCTGTGGCTGCAGGTCACAGATGATGGTGTTGATGTTGCTTAGGATCTCGTCGATGAAGGGCATCACCTCGCCCACCTGCACCTGGACAAAATGCCGCCGGCACTTCTGGGCAATTTTGATGAAGGTGTCACAGGCCATGTCCTGCACGCCGTCATGGGTTTCTGTGAGCCACAAGGCAGAGCTTGTTCTAAATGTACGCCCACTGCCACATATTCACATCACAGGACAGGAACACACTCTAATAAAGTCAATGTATCCTGCTGATTTATGACGACCAGAAGACAAAGAAGAAAAAGAGCAGATGATGCTAGGATGGGAATATTTCTGAGTGGCGTTAATGCTACACTGTAATAAATAATGGCAACTATTGAGAGTTTATAGAATTACAAACAGATTTGGAGGCCTCGTTAGTCCTCCAGCCTATATGGAAACATCAGGACTTCATAATACTGCAGCTCATTTGCCCAAAGGAGAAGCATTTCACTTTGTTTTTCCTCCTTGAATACTTGTTTGGTACATGTGTGCACTACCATTCAATATTCACTGAGATTATAGTCTGTAAACCCTGTTTGCCACACAGCCACTCTGGATACTGAACCAATCAGTGACAAGTGTGATGACATTGAAGTTCAAGCCTTTGTTTCAAAATAATGGTAGAGCTAGATGAAGCTATTCACAAGGTGGATTATGGATGTGGTTAGACCAGGCTACCATGGTGCAGGCTAAGTGGGAGATCTGTGCAGAATAAAGAGAAGGATAAACAATACCATGCTGTGCTTCTGATTGTAACCACTTTCGTACTACAACAGGACATTGACAAAGCACTGCTCCAAATGATGCAATGACTACTTAGGAGGGAAGCAGTCCAGGCAGTCAGCATCATAACAGGATCCCACAGTTACGGTACAGACACAGCTATTATTATTAATAATATGGTTTTTTTTAATTTTTTTTATTTGTTTAAAAAAAAAGGTTTTGCATACTTTTATCTCAGATCTCGTACACAGACAATTGCGTAGTTGGTATGAAAAATGTGTGCATGTTGGCAGGTGTGGCTGGAAAGTATATGCATTTGTTGTGGCTCACCATGCATGAACTCAAACAGTTTGTTGACCACTGTCTTGAGGAACTTCCAGTGTGCTCGGAGGAAGCGAGGGTACTGGCCCACAATGTACATGATGTTTGAGGCTATAATGGCCTTGTTGTCCTTGCCCCTCTTCTGCTCACAGAGCCCCAGCAGGTCCTGGAAGAGGAACACATTTACAGTTTTATAGTGTTTCGGAAAGGTAAACGGTAATACATTTAAGAGCTCAATTACAATGGAAAGCAGGTGGAACTGAAGGGTCATGAGCTGATGCCAACAGCTTTACATTTAACCTCAAAGTAGCCTATTATTTGTAGTATAGTTCCACTGTCGACACCTAAGAGGTGAAGTGACTGGTATAGTAAGGCAGGGGGCGCCGATATGAGCCAGGCTGGCTGTCGCACCTTGATGACAGTGACCAGGAACCTCTTCTCGTCCTCCTCGTGCATGGCACCGCTGATGGAGCCAATGGCCCAGCACAGTGTGTTCAGGTTCCTCCACGACCACTCAGTGCCATTCACCTGGTTATGGAGCTTCTCTGTCATGATGCGCTCCGTATCCACATAGTCCAAGTGAGTCAGGTATACTGCACGCACACACACAAATCAAGATACAGGCGATATCTTTGGAAAGCACAAGCATGTTGCATTTATACTACATTTATTATTATAATGCCAGTCTAGTTAGCCTTGTGATACCATCCTGATCTTGTAAGTTATAGTTTGACTTTGCCACAGGTATCACTATGGGACCCCTCTATTCAAAGCCATTTGTCATAAAGGTGTCGCTAATATAATTCAATCAAAGTTCCTTATACACGATTAGCTATCTAACATCTGATTATAAGAATTTCACCAAATCGGAATGTTTAGCATCAACTAGAGCGCCAGTGGAAACCAAAACGTGGAATACAACTGGCAATTAGCAAGATCATCATAGAAAAAATTGCAACTGGCCACTGATTGGCTGACGGTTTCCGTCATGGTCGACAACCGCTTTTGACTCGAGGGGTTCCAGACAGACAGTAACTCACTAGATCAGCATGGAGTATGCAGATATTGGGTCACTGGCACTCACCCAGGGTTTCCCTCATGTTCTTGTAGAGGTTGATGGAGTCTGTATCCTTCATGAACTCCCTGACCACCTCCCCCTGGTCGTTTTCCACCACCAGCACCTCCTCTGGCTTAGCCATGCGACTCACCATCAGCAGACGTACCTGGAGGTGGCAGGAGATACAGCCTGCTAATTAGCCTAAAGGCACACTGCAATGCATGGTGACCTGGCAGACCAGGTCAAAGACAGCTCCCGCCACAGTGGGCTAAAATACCACTTGAGCTGCAGAGACCTACCTTAGACAGCACAGGCAGGTAGAGGTGTCTGCGGGGCGGCACGTCAGACAGCAGGGGAGAGGTAGAGGTGGAGAATGGACTCTCTCTGTACAGCTCAGCCGCCAGGTGGTTCCAGTACTCCAGGCAGATCTTAAAGATCTCCGTCTCCTCCACCTCCGACACCAGCAGCATGTAGTGCAGGGCCTGAGTGCAGCACACAATGTCATCAGCTCTGGACACAAGCGCAGGGCAGGCACGTGGCAACAGGTGACAAGTGCTGAGCTGCTACCTCCATGAGGGTCTCGCGCAGGTTGGGCCTCTTCTCGATGAGCTGGCCGTGCTCCTTCAGGAAGGTGCACAGGAACAGGCTGAGGTTCTGGATGAAGTTCTGCTCATCGTCCTTGCCGTTGGCGTAGGCCAGGCGGATGTTGGTGTTCAGCGGCAGCATCTAAGCAGGCAGACACACAGCATGTGTTATGGTGCAGGGTAAACATATCAACTTGCACGCAATCATACGGTCATTACGAGGATGATGATACAGGTTTAAACAAGAACAATACACCCACAGGGGGAGCTAGAGATTCGCTTGACTAGTCTTCGTGTTCATTCATCATAATAAACTGTTTTCAATAATAGTGTATGCCCAGTTAACTCTGTTTGCCTTGACCAGCAATTTTATGTGTTTGTGCGTCATATGGTGTGTAATGACAATGGACTCTGTGTGTGTGTACATGTGTCTGTGTGTGTACGTACCTGCTTGAGCTGGCACATGGTGAGGGTGAACAGGTTGACAAACTGCTCCTCGTACTGGTTCACGCTCACACCAGCGATCTCCGTCAAACATTTGAGGGTGATGTTACGGAACATGGGCACGTTCAAGAACTGGCAAACAATAAAAACACAGCTTGAATCCATCTCTTACTAACCACGTCTGTCTTGTTTTGCACACCAATTACCCTTGAGGGCCCATTCTGCTAATTAGTCTAGACCCCTTCCCTCCCTTAAAAACCATTTATGCCCATTTAGAAAAGAACCTGACCAATAAACGCTGCATGTGATATAGCTCAATGACCGCAAGGAGTACCTGAGCACGGGAAGCATAACACTGTCTGAAAGACACCCAAAGACAACATGTTAAAAGAAAAAGTAATAATTGTTATTTCTGTTTGATTCAGTTGTTTGAAAGCTTCCAGGCCTGACTGCTGTAGAAAATGGTGCTTAACATTTTAGATATTCTATTTTTTAATATATATATATATATATATATATATATATATATATTTATTTATTAGATATTAAAATGGCTGTGAGTGAGAGTGTGCTACGTTATTGCTTAAAAGTGAACAGTCTGAGAGACAAGGTTGGGACAGAATGGAAAGTTACAGAGAAAACACAGCATGTAGTTGACCTTGTAGTAAGAAAGATAAGAGAGCTACAGGGCGGGCGGGGGTGTGAAGCAAGCAGGAGTCAGGATAATACCAGGATGATGTCAGGATGAAAAGATTAGATGCTATGTTATGAAGTATGCTATGTACTTGAGTGATGTATGCCACGCTGCAGTTGCCTGTGTGTCTAGAGCTGTAATATGCCATTCCACAATTATGCCATACCATGGGCTGGCCCATACCGGGTGCTCCAGACACTGCCATACCATGGGCTGGCCCATACCGGGTGCTCCAGACACCACATCAGCAGAAGACAATGTCAAGAATTCACCCACACCATGCCTATGTACTATATAAACCTCTAGGTCCAAGCCAGTCATTCTTTGTGAACTGCTGATAATGTATGTTATCGGTCAGGGAATAGAATGAACCCAGAGGCTCTGTCTTGTATATTTGATCTACTATTAAAGCTGCTTTGTTATAACTTGGACATCGTTTCCTCCTACCTAAACTCCATAAAAGAACAAGCAGGAACTGGTGTTAGGAGAACCGCCCAGATTCCAACACTGCTGAAGTGTGAGGTGTTTTGGACAACCACTGTTCTTACAGTTCTTGGGAGTCTAGCAGGCTAAAATAATAAAAAGGCAAGCAGGTCTTACTTCAAAAGCAGGTTTCACGTAAGCAATTATTTACTAGGGATGTTCATGATGTTTACCATTTAATCAACAATAAGAACTGTGACTGGTTAATACTATCGTTAAACAGTTCATTTTTCATTTTGCTGCATGGAAAAAGAAATAAACCAGGGGCGTTCCCGGCAGATTCTGCACCAGCTCGACAGTCCATATGATCTGAGCGTTGTAGCCTATTCTCTGATATCTTAACAGACTGCTCACCACTAACCTAAATCCCACACAGCACGTCGGCAAGTATCGATTTTAGAGTAAGAGGTGACATGCTGCTGAGGATTAGGCTATAGCATACAAACTATTGTGCTAGCAGCCAGCATACTGTAAAGTATACAAGAGCATTCAGCTAATAGCCGATAGACACCGCGCACATTGAATGTAAATAATGAAGCAGCTTGGGCCTACTGTTTCATACCACCCAATCAAGCTGTTAACTAATCAAGATAATCAACAACAACAATTACATGTAGGCTTGTTTTCTTGCACATTCCTAGCAAAGGAGTGTGTTTGCTGTAACATTACTGTGCAATGCTCACGTGTATTTGTAGGACTTATCCCTTCCGGGAATGCTAACAATAAATCCACAATGAGCGTTGCTTGAGTCATTGCTGATATCTACTCTGTGCTTGTATTGTCGGTAGTCTAATAGTTGTGCTACATTATCAGGTAGGCTTAGTGCAAAGTTTCACAGTGCTGTTTTGTGTGTGTGAAAAGACCTGGAAGCGCCGTCCACAGCACTAAATAATAACATTTCTAATAAGATTAGACTGAGCCCTCTACTCTCAACATCTCTTGTATGTGAAGCGGGGAAACGCTGGGTTGGTGTTATTATACTGAATATCAGCACGGCTCAGCTGTGATTATCTCCAGTATTTGGCCGCAGACAATGTCCATTCTAAATATAACATTTTTATATTGACGGTTAACGATATTTTAACAAGCGTCAATTATTTGTCATAATTATTTTTCAAAATGACCATCCCTAAGATCCACTTCCTTATATACACAAGCATTTTGACAGGACAAAGAGCAATACACAAAATTTACAATATTGATCATGGAGGTCACAAAATAAATACAAAAGTTAACTGTTAATGTTAATTTAACAAGCAAGCAAGGATTTGAATAAATGGATATACCTTGTACACCAGAGCGCTTATCAGCTTAGTTTCGAAAATATAACCTAGTGGAATCCAGTTTAGGAAGCGGAGAAGTGTTTCCAGGGTGGCTTGGACTAGAGGGGCATTCTGGGAGTTTTCCTAGGAATCAGAAATTGTTGTATTTTATTACCAGTTTAATCCCAGTTAAAGTGTTTTTATTTTATAACTTCAAAAGCTAAAATACCTTATCTGTACATAAAACAAAAGGTGCAATAGCGCCATTTACTTACCATGACAAACTGACACAGCTGGAATATTTGGGAGAACTCGTTGCACATGCTTAAATGGGGATAAGAGTAGATAAGACAATGGCAATATATTCATGTTTATGAATCCAGCACTAACAGGAATGAACTAAGAATATCAAGTTATCCATATGTATTCATATATTGTCCATCCTGGTCGAATTAGAAAAAGACAAAACTGACAGCAAGTAAAGACAACCCATGAGCCATAAGACAGCCCTCATAACATTTGCCATTGGAAAGCTGCAGATGTTTGAGCATGTTACCTGTCTTTGAGGTGCTTGGCCTTGACTTGAGTCATCTGGCCACTAGAGAAGTCAAAGACCTCCTCGCTGAGTAGCTTCAGGATGACCATGTTGTTCTGACAGAGACTTTCACTGGTGCGGCTGGCCCCCACTATGTCACTGATGAAGGTGGGCCAGTGCTTCGGCCACTCCTGCTTTAAGATCTGGTTCAGCACAGGGGAGAGTTGGGAATCACCACGCTAACAACTAGACTAGGCGACACAGTAAATGGACTAGGCCTGTCACATTAACTATTTTGCTATATATTGTCCCAGAAATTATGATAAACAATATTATTGTAATTTAAAGAGCATTTTATGCCACTATTCTTACAAACATACTGGCTGAAATGATGCAGTTGTTGAGAAAAACTCCCATTAAAAGTCTTGAGAAATGTAGGTTTAATTTGTGATCCCCCTACAAATACATTCCCAGAAATCCCTAATTTTGCTGGTCTACCTTTGAGTATTCCAACCAAAGTTTTAATTTGGTAAAGAAAATGTATAGTTACCTGGACAAGTATCATGTTAAGTTTTGCTATGTAGACGCCCTCTTTCTGAAACACACAATGACAGGAACATTGACACTTTACACACTGGCTATCCAATTTCAGCTTCAGTTAAATGGACACATTGAAGCCTTGCCCAGTTCAATCAGTTATCAGATGATCATACCTCTATGTTTACAGGATCTGAGGAAGTTTTGATTATCAGCCCAACAACATATTTTTTGATTCCTGAAAAAGTAATAGTGTACATATTACAGCAATGCAATCAATCAGTATGAAACATTGTATAGATCAATGGTATTAGAGTGTGTGTCAGTTACCTTCACACTGATTTCGGGGCAGAATTTTCCAACGAGTTTTGATGACCGTCTCCAGAATCTGCAGTGCATAATACTGTAAAAAAAAATTAAAAAACTGTAAACACACAAGTGAACATATTACAGCATCACTTTTTTGTTATAAAACTATTTTAAATCAATAGTAGAAAAAGCAGTTATTGCATTCCCACCACTTATCAATTACACGTCGTGTTGTCATGATACTGAAGTGTCTAACTTCGATACAATACCTTCAAAAATATCGATATTCGATACCGCGGGGGAAAATTGACGACTTACACTTCTAGGTCCTTATTCAAAGTAAGACATGGCTATGGCATGACACAGTAGTCTACAACTTTTTTTTATGTAGGCTAGGGGCAGAACAGCTGAATAACTGTAGTAAACATTTACAATACAACCTTTTCACATCAATGAGAACAATGATTCTTACTAAAGCAGGCCTACTATGTGGTGTATTTTTTTCAAAAGCCCGAGATTGTCACATTCAAAATGGATCAAAGTATAAGTAAAGAGAAAAGCAGAGCAATCTCATGCATTTTAAATACAAATCAAATGTAGGCTCATGTAGGATACTGGCATATTCTTTATATTCTTTTGGTTAGGGATGTCAATAAAAATGTAAAACTGTGTGCAGACAATGATATTTTACCAATTAGTAGGCTACTGTCAGAATGGTTAATAATGGTTGGTGTGTTGTTACATCTGTACCAATGGAGCGGGTATTTTCCAGAGCTCCAATCTCTGCCATGGGTCACATTTAATACAGACTGAGCATATGAGCACCGGACAAACCCCACAGCATGTCAACACAACATGTTGATATTTATGGGAGAAAAAAGGAAAAAAAAGAATCACTCCGCGTTACAAGCATTACAAGTTCTAACCAGTGTCATATTTCTTCTATGACGCTGCTTTTAACTAATAACCACAAACTAACTGGATTGTTTAATCAACGTGGATCCACTCACTACGGTAGTCTACATGCTAATGCTATGCTACCGTACTAGCACTTAGTAGCATGCACCGTTTAGTAGCATGCACCGTTTTTGGCATATTAACAGCGCGGAGAAACATTTCCTCATCAGAATCAGGCATTCCAGCAAAGCGACTGTCAACAGAATCTTATTTTACTGCGCAATAAACTGAAACAGGATACAGGTAAATGTAGGCTAAACGATACAGTAGCTGCCCTAAGGTAAAGTGTAGATGTTTATATGTTGCGTGGTAACAAGATCTAGTTGTGTTGGTGGGCCAACTAAAACAAATGTCCTTAGTTAACTGTTGTCACAATTATGGAACTGTTGTATAAAAGCAATATCACACTATAGGTTGTCTTACCGGTATTAACTTGATGAGTAATAATAATAATAATAATAATAATGAGTATCAGCAGGGTTGAACCTGTGACTGTGGGCAGCGGTGTGTGTGTGTGTGTGTGTGTGTGCGTGTGTAAACTGGCTGTCGGGGAGAAGAGCTTGCGTCGCGAGAAAGCGCAAAACTTTCCGTATAGATACTGCGGAAAATTAGTATTTAAACAGTTTAAAATATTCAAAATCAATATTTTTTACAACACTAGATTACATGACAAATGAATCTAATAGAACAGCAGTTTATACCTTAGTCTTCATGTTTTGAGAGAACTCCAAGATTGTGTCCACCCTGGTCCATGCATCTGGATGATCTTTTAGACTGGTCAGTACTTCCTGGGCCATTCTTTGCTACAACACAACACCACGAGTCAAATTAACCATTTATATTACACATTGCATGCACTAAGTGATTGCAACGAAGGCAAAGAAAATTACTAGTAGACAGACAAACTACATTATCCAAGACACATCAACCTCGCCTCAACTAAGGATGTCACGAGAACCGATACTTCAAAATTCTGAAAACATGACAGTACTTGTTTTTGTACAGTACAATAGGTACCGGATATCCAACCTGGACGTGTACGGTACCATGGAAGTGTAGCTGCAGCTCCGCCTCCACAAAGAAAAACAGCAAGGGTACTTTGTGTTCCAGGCGGATTATCAGGAAGAACTACATTCACAGAAAACTGTACCGCAAGAAACGCAAACGGTACCTTCAAACTTTCCAGCCATAGTTTCCATCTTACCGGCTGAGTAAAAAGTAAAAAGGTTCCGCTATTGTCATGTGACAGCAATAGTTTGATAAACATAATCGCCTGGCGAAAGTGAAACAAAATCAGCCTTGATGCGAATAAAATATGTAGGATACGTCGCATATTTGAGTTGCAAACATTCACGTGTGTATGCTGTAATTTACTACAATGCATTTTAACAGACGCTTTTTCGCATCGCGCTTGCCGATACCTCCGGAGCACTGACTGGGATCTTGGTGAATGTTTACCCGCTCTAGGTCCTTGGAGCCCCGAGCGGGCCACACAAAGTCAAAGACTTCAGATTTCAATTAGCACTGGACATTAGACCATGCATGCTATGTACAGACAATATTACAGTAGCCAACACTCCATGGCACATACTGTAGATAAC
Source organism: Forbesichthys agassizii (assembly GCA_026546735.1). Lineage (NCBI taxonomy): Eukaryota > Metazoa > Chordata > Actinopteri > Percopsiformes > Amblyopsidae > Forbesichthys > Forbesichthys agassizii. The sequence goes on along the minus strand of JAODLL010000001.1, from coordinate 392,808 downwards.
CCCTGCAGCCTCAGAAGAGCTGACATTTGACTTTATTTTTGATGGCAGTCTCAGCATATGTTATGAGATTGATATACAAAGCTTTTAATAACTGGTAATGTAGGCATACTTAGGCTACATAAACAGTTGGAGTTTCATTTAATTAGGTGCATGTGGATATTGTGTTTATAGTGTGTGTGTGTGTGTGTAGATATATATAAAATTCTTTTTTTTTCACCCTATGGTATCGAAGTAAGTATCGAGAACCATGGAATTTCACTGTTATTAGTATCAACTACTACATTTCTGGTATATTGACATCCCTAGCCTCAACACATATGGTTTGATCTCATGTCTAAACAATTTCAAGTGGTTGTGATCAACAAGTAACAGTGAAGACAGAATTGAGAAACATACTCATCTTAAAATCAATAGTTGGGTAAGATTATCAGGTTTACACACAAACAGACAGTTCTTAAAGTATGTCTTTGAGAAGCTCTTCTAGCAATGGCATTGACAAGCATTTCAGAATTCAGCACCTATAATTACACTTCAGTTTCTGTATGCTTACCAAACTTCTCCTTTAAGATAATTTAAATATAAAAGCAGTTCCTAACTCCTAATGGAAGCAAGTTTTTTTTAAAATAAGTATATTTACAAAGACGGTCTTAGCAGGTATATGAACTTATACATGTATAAACCAGAATCAAAACACAGCTACATGTGTTTTCTAAAACCATGCAAATGAGCCAGCAGGGCAAAGGGACACTCACCTGTGACCCAATATCATAGTACATGGAGTTGACAACATTATCCAACAAGTTAATGTCCAGTTTCTGACTGAAATCCAACAGCTGCCTGGCTGCATGATCGGCCAACATGGTCATTTCTGCTGGCATCGAGCTAAATTGGTAGGAAGGGGGTAAATAACGTCAGTTCATAGACGGCGTTAGTGCCATTCAAACATTACAAAGAAAACGGCAGTGCATAACAGTGACATCTTAAGACCAAATGGTGATACTGCGGGCAAGTTTATAGAATGCAGACGAAAGATGTGACCGTTGTAGATGCAAAATAATACAACAAATGTTTTAAGAAAGTATGCTAAGTTAGCAAACGCCAGTTTTGCCATATCTTTGGCAACCAAACTACTGTTGAATCATATTCACTATAAATTTGATATTTTTTGCATATTGCTAAAGTAGATTACTTACCCAATGTTTCTTACTTTGCAGTGAAAATAAATGTTTATTGAAGCTACTTTTAAAATAATATTGCAATGACTGAACTATCTCATAGCACGTTTTCAATTGCACAGTGGTCTTGACGCCCGAGAGTTAGCTAGCTACGGTACTTCCTTGGCTAACAAGCTAGTGAGGGCATATCACATATAAACCGTGGATGCAATAGCAATACTCGCATATATTATATTGCTATATTGCTTTTACAATTTACACGTCACCGTTCCTTTTTGAAAGTCCCTTCAAGATATTGCTTACATCAATGATGCGGTCGATTATAAACAAACGGATTAGCCAGTTAGCATGCTAATACAGAAGTCAATGATGGTTCGGGTCCCTTGGCTAATGTTAGTTAAGCTAATAGCACAGACTCACGGAGTCATACTTGGAACAGTATTCCAGGTCATATTCACGAAATATAAAAGTCTCGAGTTGTTTATTTGTTACTATATTCGCATATACTGCTGGATAGCAGAGATGTGTTAGTGCGTGGAAGTGTGCTCTCATCTCATGCTTCAAACCCAAGACCGGTTGAAACCGGTTGAGTCTGGGATATTCCATTTCGGTTTTCGGCCCGTGGTGCGCCGCGTAAATTTTGGACCACGTACACGCCCTTGGAACATCTGATTGGTGCATTAACGCATCCGTCCTGCGCCGCTATAGGTCAAAAGCAATGTCATTTTCCTTCAACTTCAAACTGAGGCCACGTGGTTCTGTTTGCCCTGTTTCGCCCTTAGACTTGAGTGGTGTCACACACTTGCACCGAAGGCGCAAATACTATAGGCATACTCAATTCAATTACATGCTCAGATGTATGGAGGACCAAGACTGCCATTATAAAAAATAAATAAAAATATATATATACGTATAAATAAATAAATAAATAAATAAATAAATAAATAAAAATATACATAATTTAATAAATATAAAAATAATTGAAAAAATAATTACATTTTTGTATTAAAAAAGGCTATTTCTGTATTTTTAC